>JAQFYC010000275.1:0-66906 GCA_034694165.1 Tomocerus mixtus
GTCATATTCCATGAATATTATGGTGAAAGTTAACACATGGGAATTTGTATGGTGGGTGACTTATGCCGGATACTGTACTTAGTTAGCCTTAGTGCCGTATTTAAAAAGCAGGTTAATAATGCTCTCTGTATAGAGACATATATAATGTTTTGATGGGATTTGTATAGTAAAAGCACATGAAGGAATCAAGGGAAATGATCCTTCTTTATACTATAAGAACTCCCATACTAAGTACGGCAGACGAGAACTAACTCCAAACTTTCTAAATTTGGCTTTCTCCTCTTTGGCCTGCTTTCCCTTCCTTTCAAATTTTACTTGACTTTTACTTTGCACATCCCAGTATGAACATGACCATTCCCTTTCCTTAATCTACACTCTTATTAAAGTACTTACGTGCAGTTTAATATGCCCCAATACTACACAGTACTAAATTATTACGGAGATTATCAATATATATTTTATGTAAGGGCCTTTTGTATGTAGATGTACGCAAAGTAATAAGCATATTATACGCATTAAGTATGTCACACTTACAGGTACAGATACAGGTTAGGTGTAAGTAGAGGCCCTGCATGTATGTACCATGCCATGCCATGTATGTACTTTTAAGCGATGTGAGTTTCAGCTTTGTGTATTTATGAGATGCATATTGCATATATATATATGTATAGCTAGAACATCCCATGTATAAGACAGTTTTGATTATTGAACATCAGACTGAGACGGCTCAATGGGTTTTGAAGTGTTTTGGTTCAACGGATTCCTGGATTTATTTCTAGAAATTGCTCCGAGGAATTTTGGATACGTTGGTGTTGGCACTGAAAGTTTTAACACCCCATATTAGATCAGTCAATCAGTTTTTGCCCTTTTCTTTCATATACCTGCCTGTCTAACATATGTTAGACAAATGATCAAAAATTCATTCGGGCCGGCTAAAAATTAAAAAAAGATACAAAATCCGAGTGATAATGTTTGTTTTTCGGCTCGGTCTTGGACAAAATATAAAAGTCCTGTGCTTCACTACATGTACACCTTATACATATGACTCTCCGGTGTGTTGTACAAGACGGGACTTCTCACAATATCATTTAAGCCTGCTGATCTATGTAGATAGTACATACCGAGTACATACACACTGCCCTATGACATCTGTTGGCGAATTTGGGGATGAACACATAATCCGCACGTAATACCTAAAGAGGCGTCCACAGAATTTAAATCTGTCGTGAAATTGAAATTGTTAGAGAACCATTTAGACAATTTAATTTCAAATTTATATCATCATCATCATCATCAATCATGCTAATTTTAACATGAATAATTTATTAACAAAACAGCTAATATGCATATTCAGTGTACTTATTGTTTTGCATTTTTTGTAATCAATTCGTAATAAAGATTCTATTCCATTGAATTGAATAGTCAGCAGAGTTTCGGATACCGTACTGCATGTGATCGGAATCGGGCCGGTGACTTTTTAAATCATCTTCCGCCCCAGCGAAAGCTATTTAAATTAAACTAGAGCAAATTAAGCAAGATTAGCTTTAGCTATACTACTCAGAGGAAGGACTCCAATCCCAATCCAACAGCAGGCAGCGGACGCAGCAGAATACAAACAAACTGAAAAGCTTCATTCATATCGCACTTTCGCAGTAAGTAAACCAGTAGTAATAAAATTATTACAAAAAGCGACGACATAATAGCGAAAGTTACAAATTGTAATTAAACTTAAACCAGAAAGCTACACTATTTGAAGTTGAAATCAGTTTTTCATTTTTCATACACTTTAGTTAGGTATTTAACTGTTAACACGTAGCCATGAATATGAAACGGGTATAATAGTAAGTAATTTTCTAACTATCAGTTTTTAATGTGTATGTAATTGTAATTAATTAATTACATACACATTTCTCGGGCATATTGTTTGCGTAAAATTAAATCAAATGAGGAGTCCTTATTTCATTTTGTCGATTATTATGTTTATTTAATGCTTAATGTTAGTCTGATCCTGATCGCCAGTCCCTGTTTCAGTCAGCGGGGACAGTATTAATTTTTAGCCCGGAAAAAATATTAATATTCTTTCGTTATTTTAATTTTTGTCTAGGAAAGATGTCTGCGCTAAGGGAAGAAGTTTTAAGCAGCACCGAAGAAACTTCCAATGCGACAGACAAAACAGATGAAGAGTGCAAAGAAGTTAAATTACTGTTTTTCGGAACTTTTTACCACGACAGTAGTACCGTAAGTATTTCAGCAGGCATTATTCAGAAAGAAATTACCTACAATCTGCTTCAATTCTTAATCAATAATTTTATGTTCCATATTTTTTTCCAGGAGTACAATGCAGATTTGGTACAATTCAAAGAAACTACTCGTGTAACAGAAATAAGAGTAATACCGTTGGGGGCTACAGTTACCCTTCCAAGTGGTTCTTTTCAGCTAGGGTAAATAATTATTATTATATTGATATTGATAGCTATGTAATATATTAAATTATGTAAATAATAAATGAAGCACGTAGACGACAAAGTATTAAACAAAACCATATTACTTCTAGAGCCACAAATCCTTCAGACTTCGAACTGGAAGTATACTACAATGATTTGCAAGTTCCAACGAAGTCTACTTTCGAGCTACTAAGCTTTTTCAATTTCAATGACAAAAGTCGAATTCAACTCCTTTGTGATCCAGAACTAGAGGTGAGCGTAAGGCAAATGTATTCAATTATGCAATATAATATGGTGAAGGGAAAAGAAAAGGGAGTTTCCACCGTTGCGGCCCATCAAAATCATGTATAGAAAAACTTCACCATTATGTCATAGCGCTAAAAATTAATTGAATTATTTGTTTAACCTTGAACCTAGATTATTACCGATGGTATATTGGTAAGAGGACTTTATTCAACTGTTACTTTGGCTATGTATGGCCATGGAGCTAAAGTGGTCATAAAGGAACCGGTAAAGGAAGAAATAGTTGTTCCCAATGAAGAAAAGATAGTTGAGAAGTTGCCAATAGTTATAGAAAACAGCAAAACTAATTCAGATGTATTAGAGTTCGAAAGACGAGTAGAAGATGGCCAAAAATCAATTTTGATTGGTAAGAAAGACAAAATGTTAAAAGAAATGGATGACACATACTATATTTTACTCTTATTAATTCTAGATGTACGAGAAGCAATGTCAGAATCGCGTGTAACCTCATTCATCCCTCCAGTAGATATTAGTGACATTCCTCAGGCTATTCCAACTATTAATACTCGTGTAAGTTTTGATCCTATAATGCGAAACCTTCCCCCAGAAGAAGAAGAACCATTTGAAGAAGAAATGCTGGAAATACCAGTAGTTGCTTCCGACGCAGACCTTAGCTCTGACGAACATTTCGATGGGGTATCGACTTCACCTGTAATTGACTCGACGCTATCGACACGTTATAAACACTCTCGTACCTGCCCCGATGTTGAATACTCCCGTCGTCGTCCTTCTCCAGTTGGTGCAGATGAAGAACTTATGGAAGTAGAAGATATTTCGGATGGCGAAGTTCCATCCTCCTTAGAAAATGACGATAGTTGCCCCGATTTTCGTAAGTATATAAGATTTATGATAGCCATTTCGAATTTTTCTTATGAAGTACATAGACATATCAATGCTAAACAGATGGTAGAGAAAGATTTATGTTTCCATTAATTAAATATATCTTTCCAATTTCAGCTGCCATAGTGCGACCATCGTCACTGTCCCCCGTGACTGGAGATAAGCATGACTTACCAGCTTCTCCTGCTCGTGTGTCAGAAAAGCAGAGGCGGGATAGTGATGGCAAAATGATTCCTGGGGTTGACATAGTTTCTCCTCCTCATGAACTAAGCGATCAGGACGATTCTCTAATTGACGAATTTCACGAACCTGGATTCGAAGAAATTATTAGTGACGAAGAGGTACCCGATTTCAACGAGGCTGAGTACTTTCAGTGGCAAGATTTCACGCCTTCATTGTTATCAAAACCTTTCAACCACTTATCTGAGTCTTTTCAAGTCACTCCACTAATTGTAAGCAAAGATGACATAATCTAACTAAACAGCCTAGCTAAACTATTACAATATCCAATGTTATACATATACACTGTACGTTTATAGACCCGAACAACAGAAGACTCTTTAATGATATGGAAAAAATCACCAGAAGATTCCTGGGATCAACTTCTTTCAGCCACTGAAAAATATTCTCCTGCCAATTTTGACGGTAGCATCATGGAAAACTGGGTGGAAATGCTAGAATCAGTTACTCAGCACCTACCAGCAGCACTATCAGTTCGTCATAAAAAGGCACCGAGTGAACGAAAACGTATACTTTTAAACTCACAAATACATTAATAAGTATTAGTACTATAGTACTATTATACTATTCTACAGGGATGCTGTTGCTCTACGTAATTGTTTTGAATTAATATTTTAGAAATAGAAAACGCGTTGTTATTCTGGGTAGAAAAGGGACTGAACTACGAATTAGCTGAAGAACAACACTTACTACCTTACAAAGTTCGTCACATAAAAGCAGGTGTTCGACTGGTTCAATGCCTCATTAACTGCGGAGGGGACATTTCTATATCTTTACTTCGTCATCGTTTTACTGATCGTTCAAACAGTAGTGTTCAGCATCTTTTGCTAGATTTACTAGTTGAAAAACACATGAATATTTTCACAAAGCTCCTGATTTTCAGAACACTGGATGCTACAATTACCACTCGCGAAGGTAAAAATAAATACCAATATTTGTTAACCTGCTAATAGTATATATGGTTATGGGTGAGTTGCAATTAATGCTATATATTACCTTTAAAAAGGATATCTGAAATTCACGGCTAGTGATGGAGGGGAAAATTGTTATCAGCGCATTATACATTTCACGGACAAGGACTCAACTCCGACAAGAATCACCTTTGCTTTTCGGTCATTAGCCACAAAATTGAACGTCCAGGAAGGTTTTCTATTATTGGAAAACCATATAGATTCTATTGCCACCGAAGGAATAGAAGACGAGTCTATGAATGAAATTCTTCGAATATACGAAGAAATACACTACTTGGCTCAAAATGTTGGCCAAATGTTGTCTCATCCATTGCGAATTCTGCCTGCTTCTGCATTGGTGGAACTACCTCAATTGAATTCTCCAGGTATGGTTATTATGTTGTGGCGTACATTGTTAACAGTATTATTACTTAATCTATTCATTAAAAAAGCGCTGTTTTATTAATAATTCGGTTTTTGTTAATTAGGCCATGATTCAAAAGTGTCATTCATTAGAGTTTTGGAAGAAGGAAATTACATCAAACTAAGCATTCCTCTTCTCACAAATAAGCAAATATCCTCGAAAGTTATTCACCCAATCCGGGAATTGCTGGAATGTCTCCTCGAATGGGAAATTGGATTGATTTACTTGTGCAATCAAGGAGAAGCGATGACAGAATTTCTCAAGCTATTTTTCCAAAATGAAGAGGACGATGGCAATGCAATAGCTCCATATGTAGCCCATTGCCTAGAGGTATACAACCTAGAAATATCAATAGTAACAACAATAAACTGCACACTCTTTGAAGAAACGTAAGAGAATATTATGTGTGTTCAATTATATAGGTAATGAAATGCGTTGACAAACTGTCTCTGAGGGCTACTACTGATGAAGAACACATGGAACAACATCAGGCATTACAAACCATGCATTCGTTTTTGAACAACCCCGTTGGGAAAAAGGCAGTTGTAAATGTGCTTTCGAAAGGAAATCTTATAAACCCCGTTTTAGATATATTCAAATCTAAGTATGCTGATAAAAGGACTAATGCGGAAAAATCAGCCCAGTACATCAGAATTACTAAAATGGGATTTGCTGCGCCTGTACTTATTCATGTCGTGCAAATGTCTGAATCGTTATCCTTTTTGCAAACTGTAAGAACTCTTGACACTATTTACCTTTACATACCTACGTCAGTAATTTTAGTAGAGTGAAGTAACTGTTGTTTTGTATTAGCACGGCGAACAAATACACGAACTGATTTCTAACTTTGATGAAACATTTGAAGTATGTGGAAAGTTGAAATGTGTGCTACCATTCCTAACTGCTACTCTCAATCCTGTCTTAATGACTTACGATGGAATTGACCAACTTTGTGAAATGTTACGAAGCCACAAAGACAATTTATTCAACAAAACAAAAGTGATTTATGAAAACTCCGGGTTCCCCGCAGAATTAACCACGATCGTCAGAATTCTTTATTCGTTAGGTATGATCCTATTTTCCCCATGCTATTCTCTCCCATTATAAGTAACCTTATTTAAATCCAACTTAAACTGTGGATGCATACAGGTGTCCCAAAAACTGATGAGGATGTTACCAAGAACCTCCAACTCGAAGAAAATGAAACAATCAGCAAAGAACTGAAACATAAATTGGCATTGGTGAAAATGCATTCTTTGGACTGTGTTTCTCTGTTTGCAAGTATTTTAAACCGAATCACGGAAGAATTTACTCAGCCTACCATTCATGGACATTTAATTTGCGGCTCTACTGGGGACTCCCTGGTGTCTTTGTTATTACCTTTAGTAAAGTTACTCCGCCGTATAGTTTCTGAAGTCATTAAAGTTAGAAAATCTGGTACGTTTTTAGCATTTACACATCAGTTTTTGGTATAATTTTTTATGATTCGGAATTTTCATTAACTTTCATGCTTTTACTTGCAGAATTCAAAGATACTTCTCTAGTAACTGTCATGCTTCATACATATGCACTAGTGAGTGCATTCCCTCGAAGCAGTAACAGCTATGAACGTGCTCAGGAAGTTGCAGTTAATATTACACAGACATTACTGTCCTACACGATGCCAAACTTAAGGGTGGGCGAAGAGACTGAAGAAGAACTCAATAAAAGCACGTGGACTGCAGTTGTAAATGATATAATCGGGTAAATAGCTATCTATTTTTTAAAAATTGAAATATATGAATCAAATGTATATAGTATAAGAAGTAAATATGTTTTGGTAAATCCTTTACGCAAAAATTTGATACTATTTAGCTTTGTGATGACTGCCCCATATACATTCGTTCCTGGTTTGCAAATTTTATCAGAATTTTTACCTTTGCCGTTACCAATAAAGACTAAAGAACCATTCAATGAAGAAACTACGACATCCCTTGTGACAAAAAGGCGTGTATGGAGTGCTTATCTTCACGGCGTTTCATCTGAAATTCAACTCGTATGTAGCTATCAATTTACGTGCTTCGTTTAAAAAAATAAACTGCATCGTTGTGTACGTTCGCTAATAAATAAACTTAATGTTACAGATGATTGGAGGTTTATGTGATACTACTAATTCCGACTTAGGCAAGATACTAAAAACGGTTTGCATTAAGTTGGCTGATTTGTCATCCTCGACATGCCTGGTTGTTTGTCGAGCCATTTTGGACCCTATTCTTGAATCTTTGGAAGCCGACATAGAGCAAAATGCAGAAACGACTAATCAGACTCCAATAAACTCATCGATAAATGCCTGGGTGGAAACATCTCATGGCTGTGACTTATTTCAGGTAATCTAATTTTTCCATAAATATATAAATAATTTTAGTGTCATGGCTGTTCGGATCCAAACCGAAGAACCACTAATCCTAGATCTAATCGTAAGAGCTATTTTGACGAATGCTTTACATGGTTGAATATAGTGTTCATTTCAAACGAGCAGAAGACTAGGATTCTTATCATCGGTCATGCAGCGTTGTCCGGTAATAAAAAGTGGTGTCCTGCACGCTATTCGAGGATTATCTAAAGTTGATGAAAAATATTCCGAGTTGATGTCTCAATTTGCTTCAATAATCATTCCTCGACGTACAAAACCTTCACTGTATCACTTACAGGTACTTATACTTCTCAAGAGTAATATCTCTCGAACAAAGACAAATACTTAATCTAAATAAAATATTCATCGATAACCAAAAATGTATGCATGTTTTTGTACTTAGGCTCAAGATCAAGTAATCACTCTATTCCATTCATTTTGTGACATTGAGAATAGTCTACTGATACCAGAAGTTGGAGTTGTGTTCAATCCAAACGAAGCTGCAGTAGTAATTTCCAATTCCTTACCACAAAAGGATTACTTAAACACAATACTCAATTCTTTATTGTCGTATATAAACACAACACAAGGGATTACATCTTCAAATTGTCAAATTCTGGAGGGGTGTTTGCGGGTTTTGACTGTAACAATGGACACCGATTATGGCTTTCACCAATTTAAAATGTTAGTTTATTCACTTCATAATTATTATTAAAATATGTTTTTGCGTTTGATGGTATTTATAAGTTCAATTTTAATTTCGAATTCAATAGGCAACTGGAAAAATTTCCTGGGATATTGAAACATCTCCTTGACATAATTGCTAGAGATAATTTAGACTCAGTACAAACGTTGGAGATAGTATGGCCCTGTGTGAGCTCGTTTTTGGACCTAGTGAAAACGTCAATACTACATCCTAAGCAGGTATGAAGACTTTCAAAAACAATACTTTGACTTTGGTAGTACATATGTATCATTATGATATTTCTATAATCGAGTTTTACTTAATCATAGGGAGATTCACACCCACAATTGCCTAGAAGAGGCTCTATTTTGTCTTCAAACGAAATATGCAAATGCTTAGCCTGGTCTGATCTGTACGAAAGCCCCGTGAAATCTGAAGTAAATGGAAGTTTGGCCATTAAGTCTGAACAGCATGAGATTGTTAAATCAGAAGATGTAGCTAATTCAAAAAATTCTGACTTCACCGACAAGGATGTTAAAAGTGAAGCAAATACTGTAAACGGGAACAATGCAATTGTAGTCGCAAAACCAAATCCTGATCAAATTTCGATAGAATGTGGTGTTCATCCGTTAGTTATTCTTCAGGATACGCTAAAGAAGCATTCTGCAGATCGAGCTGCCGAAAGTGAAGACTGTAAAACAAATCGTAAGCATATCACTTTCTTAAGTATATGATGAGATATTTTTAGCCATACGTTAGTTGTGCCCATTTGTAAAATAACTACTTATAACCCAATTCTTATGTAGACCTTCGTCCGTCAGTATTGGATTTCGTTGATGGAGCGCTGGAAATTATACAAATTGTACTGAATTTTACAAGCAAATTGGTTAAATCAGAGGGAGATATCAAGCCAACAGTTGCAGAACTGAATGTGCCACCACCGGAATTTTTACCCGAGTTGTTTGCGATTCGACCCATTTTTGTTATGTTTGATAAAGATAAAAGAATTCCAGAGTCAGAAGCGTTTACATCCATTTTATTATCATCTGTTCCACAAACTTTCGAAATAGATACACAGGATGATTCAGAGACGATGATGGTAATCACATTTTTTTAAAATATATGTGCTATGATAACATTCAGAATGGAAATGTCACAATGATTTCACTTCAAATATAATTCCATTTCAGATTCCATACGACCTGAACGAAATAAGTCGAACATATTTCCCAGACTTTGATGTGATAAAGGAAGTTGAAAGTATATCGAAACTGTCAGAACTTCATAAATTTCAAGAACCAGAAAAGCGTGTTGAGTCCAAATCAAAGCCATATGATGACTATCACCGCAGGGGAGGAATGAACTCTGGAGGAGGGCTGCTTGGACTTCCCCCAAGAAAACCTTCATTTAACACTAATTTAAGAGGAGGCCAAATGAGAGGTGGGTTCAGCCGCGGTCTTCTTCCTGGACCAGGTCGTGGAGGATCTCACTTTGATCCTTTCCGATCTCGACCGCCAAACACTTCTCGACCTCCTTCACTTCATGTAGACGATTTTGTAGCGATGGAATCCGGGCATGGATCTAGCGGTCCGAATTACAATAAACCAGGAATGAGGTCTGGTCAGGATAACTTTTCTAACCGATCTCGAGGAAATTCTAGAGGTGGAAACATGGGTCGACCTTACCACGACGGTAGGAGGGGATCTTTCAGGCAACCTCAATCGGGAAATCCGTATTACCAGCATCAACAGCGGCATGATGGCGGGCTGAGTCGCGGAAGGTAATTTTAGTTTGATCAATATCTATCACATTTTACTAATATTAGTAAATATTTACAAATATTGTATCCTACTAATGAAACGTTGAAAGGTCAACAGTTTATTTTATAACAGTTTAATAACAATACTTTTATGTAATCATTAGGGGGCGTGGTCGAGGATACAGTTCAGAAAGATGGTCTAACGATAATCAACGGGGAGGCTCAATGATGGGAAACTACAGACAAGACCACCCGCGTAATCAGAACAACTATGACGATAAGTTCCGTTCAGGGGGAGGGACGACAAGAAACTCAAATATGACTCCCAATTCAAGACAACAACCGTACGGCCGCAATAACTACAGGGAAGTTCCTTCAGGTCCTCGTTCTGGCGGAGGAGGTGGTCCAATGGAGTCGTCACAAAGATGGAAAGATAAAAGAAGTTTTCCACGATAGTCGTACCTTTCCTCTATAGTGGCTATATTTCTCTGGACGATAGATAGATGTTCTATGGAAAGTTTAAATCGATGTCTAGACTAATGTGATCTGTATGTAGATTTATTTCGATGTGGAATTTGTAATTGGCGAAGTCGAAGTTGTCTATTATTATCGTTACAAATCTTCAGTAAATCGAGTGCTACCTAAATACTAATAGTTCAGTCGATTCACTAGTGATTGTTTCAATGTATCAGTAAAATGCACAAAACATTTTTATGTGTACCACGCTTAACTTCTTCAAACAGTTCATGAACGTCCGTGTTTCCTTTTCCCTATCTCTTCTAACTTTTCTATACAGCAAAATATAACGTTCTCGTTTGCAAAATATATGTAATTATTGTATTGTGAAGTACTTAACATGATACTAGCAATAATGTCAATTGCCCATTAGGATACTGATACTGCAAAGACATTTGCGAAGCAAGAATCAGTCAGTCATTTATATGTAATTTATAATGCAGTAAGCAGTTCCAAAAGACTTTATTTATTTGTTTGTTTATCATGTTTTCCACTTACTTGTTCTGTGTCTAAGTCTAACTGTCTATATAAATAAATGCTACATGTATTCTAAAGTAAGAATTATTGTAGCTGTGATCAAATGTTATGCATAATGAATGGGCCACCATTACCTATTTGCTAATTAAGTGTTGTAGTTTTCTATTGTTATTAACTTTGTCAAAGTATTGAAGTTATTTGGAAATAACAATCGTCTCTTTATAAATGTCAGCTTTTCACCGTATGTTCGTAGTGGGCAATACATATATCATAATCATAATATGTAAAGCGATCGCTGAATACTCATAATATTGTCGTCGAAAGTGTGACAACCGGACCGATGTAACCATTTGCACGTTGTAAATTATAATATTAATTTGAGTTATTTATGTAAGTATTGGCACTGATTGGCCATTTCTAGCTATTACAATAGGGGTAACTATTGTATTTATAAGTAAATTCAATTACAAACTAATCTAATCCAAAGCATATGACTGATAACCTTATGGAAATAGTTAATTGTCAAAAAATTGAACTTATATTTGAACTTTATTTATTAAAATCGGTGGACATGTTTATTTAAGAAGGCTGTATATTAGTATGTATTTATAATAAAGTGTAATCTAAATTAGTCTTACTTCATAATTGTCATAGTTAGTTTTAATAGTTTCATTGGAAAGTGTTGCCATCATCGTTGTTTAACTAGGCATAAATATGGTTCTGGTGACAAATTAAGTCCCACGACTGGAACTGTTGTGGGGTTTTCTTGACCTGGAACGACATGGAAACTAAATCGTTGGAGCAAGCTAGAGATGATGAGAAAAATGGTCGATTTGGCCATAACTTCGCCTGGACATCTTCGTTTTCCTGAAAATCAATTTTTATTTCAGTATTTGCATTTAAAACTAGTTATTTGGGAGTTGGAGACCTTGTAAATTGTATATTGCCCAACCTGATCCAAAAGGCAGTAGCCATTCATCATTTGCTATTAGTTTACCATCGCCATCAATAAATCTTTCCGGGCGAAAGTTTTCTGGGTCACCCCAGTGTTCTTCGTTACGATGCATGCCATACGTATTAATGAAAACCATTGTTCCCTAAAAGTGTTGTAGCATTATTGTTAAAAACTGAGGATCATGCGAGATAGGCAACTTTTTTAATTTTTACATCGTTATCCATAATTTCATTATAAATGCAACTTACTTCAGGCATTTGAAATCCATTGTAGTCTACCGACTGGGTCAAAGCGTGTGGAGTAACAATAGGTGCAACACTTGCATACCTATGTGTTTCCAGAAGCAAAGCTTCGGTATATGGTAAGCTGGAAAATATAATGCAGATTCTAGTGTGAATTTGACTGGTATTTAAAGATATTTATACATACTTACTTACATCATACAATATCTTTACTTTTTTTAGCGCTCCATGTCACAACTTTCACTATAGCCGTTAAAATGTATACACAAGTGTACATGCATATTGGTGAAAGTTTTAATGATAAACATTTGAACAGTTTCTAGATGCATATAATAATTTGTATCTATAAACTTTTTGTCATTTGTAATTAACTGTAGTTAATTACAAATGATTTAAATTGTTATTATAAAGCTTACGTTTCCCGATCTTGCAAAGTAACGGATCGACTGGGTCCAATGACGCTGTCGATTTCCTTTTGTACCTTTACTTGAATCTCAGGGTGCAGCATTAAGTATAAAATGCAGAACTTTAGGGTCGTAGTTGTCGTGTCGCTGCCAGCAACAAAGAGATCCATACAAGTCACTGCAAGCTGTTCATCTGAAATGAGTTATCGTGATAATGTAGTAATAGGTATGGGTCCAGTAGCTTAATTTATAAGTATCTCAAGTGAATATTAAGTAGATTTACTTTCTCTTTACACATAGAAAGGCAATTTAAGACTTTTACAAATAGTTCCATAATGTTCTTGAGGTAGTTTTTGTAATGTAATTCATGTTTAAGTAAATTAATATGCAATACGTTTATTTACCAAAAAAGTAAGGGCTCCCAGCGTTTCTTTCCTTTTCTTGCAAATAAGCGTCAATGAAATCTCGATTTTCCGACGGGTTATAACTGTCCTTATGTTCTCTTATGATTTCCTGCAATTGCGTTACATGAAAATAATGAATATAGGTTTAGTAAGCAAATATGTGAATTAATGTAATTAGAAAAGCTCCAATTACTGTGGGAAAGGTCTATAGACTAAAGTACCCGCATATGCTGCTTCAACCTGTCAAATCCTCTCAGTTGGGCAGCAAACCCGCTCCACTCAGGAAATACATGGCGAAGCCATTGAAATGACCAAACCAGTCCAGCTCCTAAGGAAAATTAAAATGTGTATGTATTAAAATGTGCCTAAATGGTTTATAAAATTGCTAGTATAAGTGTACGATTTCGTTGTATACCTATCGCTCTGCGACGCAATGTGCTGGCAACAATTGCCTGCAACTCTATGATTTTTGGGTCCCTGACATTGATACGGGTTCCGGCAACCATATTCCACAAAGTACTTAACACAGCCGGCCCAAATGTGTTTTCGAACGACATAATTCCATCACTATTCTGTACAGTCTCTGTCAAATGCGCCATGATATTTTTCACTTCTTCTGAAATAGACGCCTCCATATTCGTTTTTCCGAAACCAAAGTCTCGAAGATGTCTCAAGGCAAATCTTCTTGTTTCCTTCCATAATTCTCCATCAGTCAAAATGAGACCTATTTCAAATTCCTCATTATTAATCGTAATGTTATATGAAAAACTTAACATCAAAATCCACAATTATCATTTAAAAATACCTAGAACGTTTCCTTCAGCTTTGATTCTAGCCATGCTATCCCTTGCCCTTCCGTTCCATTCATTTCGTTTCATTACTTCATGGACTACTTTAGGATGGCTCAAAATAACTATGAAAAATAAAAAATATCTATATTCCTCATGATATCAGAGAAAATACTTCTGCCGGAAGCATAAAGTAATTAATTTCTGATATGTATCATTTCATACAATAGCAATCCATACATTATTAGTACTATATTGTTCTTAGTTCTTACCTGTAAATCTTGGCCCAAAATACATTCCCACAATATTGCCATATTTTTTCGCGTAATGATTTATTGGGTACCATACTCTTCTCCAATTAATTAAAGCTATTTGCGGAAGATTTCCAAACACAAACCACTTAAAGGGGCCTATAATTAACAAAATATCTTTTTTTAAGATTTCAATGCTTAATAAATATATGTATATAGATTCGATGGGGAGAAATATATACCTGGTGGCTCCTTAGGATTTTTATGACATTTAGTTAATATGTAGAACGCAGCCAGTCCAAAAAATATGTAGAAGATCATTTTAGGACACAGCAATTTCAATTTTAACCTTTCTTCAAGCGCGATCTATCACTAATTGTTAAGGTAAATACGAGACATGATATTATACTTTGTATTTAGGCATGTTTATTTGTACACCCAAATAATTATCGCTATCTGTTCCGTCCGGTTTTCAAGCTTATCCAGTTTCGTGCAGATAGGAGTCATAATATGGGTAATTGTGTCAACTCACGACAATAGAGTAGGCAGTAGGCTACAGTTCAGTACAGCATCTTTCAACGAGAGAAAAATAACTACGCAATGGACGAGAATACTAATAAATACGGATAATACTAATACAGTGACACACAAGATATCGAATAACTTACAAAGCATTTACACCTTTGAGTGTGACAAACGCGTAACCTAATTATACGATTATATGATCTACTTATTTACATTTAGCTAATATTAGCACAGTGTGTATGATTAAATGCAGATGTTTGTACTATGGATGGACAAAAAAGTATATCAATAGAGATTCCTTCTTTCACATCCATTTAATCGAACCAGAACATTTACTATTATTACATCGTTATGTACCACAGAAGTGGTAAATATGCTTGACTACAAAATATTATGTTGCCTATCGAATACTACATTTTTTCTGGATTATACTTATATCAATATCGTTATTTAATTATCCTTGAACCTCTATATTAATCTCCTGTGTATGTATATCACGGTCAAAATGAGAATTATTGTCATCACTAAATAATTTGTATTGCTTGGTAAGTAGTTTGTCAGCTTACCACCAATTCATACCTATAGCGATATGAAATACATTACATAATTTAATTACATTACATGTACATAATTAAAGCTGCCTAATATTAACTAACTAACAGTACCATAATTTACATCACATCTCTATTAATATAATATAGGTTATTACCCTAATTGCTGTTAATCGTGCTGGATTTTGACGAACTAGGTCTCAAATGTTTGCATTACATTACATGGAGCAGGTATACATATATGCTATTATGTGAACTCGTGTCTAAAACCCAAAATTGTAATTCGTTTAGCTTAAATAGTGCGGAGAACTGAAAACACAATAATTTTACACGTGAGAATTTTAATCCAGTGACAAGAGTAGGAAGCAATTTGCTAAGGCTCAAAGCATACTAAATATAATGGATATTATGGTACTTATTTTTATGCTGGGCTATTATTGTTTGTGCTTTATACATAAAAGCAAAATTTTATAGTATAGATATATGTATATCTAGTATCCTTGCATAGCGACTGTACAGCTTAGCTTAATATAAATATAATACTTATATCTAAGCTAATTCTAATTTTTAATACCTATTTAAATGCATATTAATTTCAGTGCATATTAAATACAATAAACAATGTACTTAGGTACTTTCGGGTTCGCAACATAACGCATAATTGCCAACATTTTATAAGCGATCACATTATCATCTAGGGCTATCTGTAGTTACGGTAAGTAGGTACTCTCAAAATATTTTGGTTTTTAGGTGGGTTTGTATTTCAAATTCATGAAAAATACATAAAAAGCCTTTATTTAATAGCTAAGTAACGTACCTATGTATCGTTTGTACGTGTATGTTCATTCTCATTCATATTTATAAGATGCATAGCCAAAGCGTTGAATTCACAAACTAACATAAACTACCGAATACACGTGCTTGCTGACTGTCTATGCGTGTAGTATGCATTTAATGTACGAGTACGATAGTTGTTTAGTGTGTAGTATGCATGTGATGTAGGTATATGAAATGCATGTAAAGAATTAGCTTTAGTATCCCATGCATTTACTTTATGCACAAAAACAGTACAGAAAGTCTTGATGTAAGTCAGTGTTGTGCAGTGCGGCTAAATCCCCGCCAATATCAATTTGATTCATGTGAGTTGTAGTTTTTTTGTAACTTGCTTGCAAAGTGTTTCAGCAGATATTTAGTTACAAAAACATAATATAACTGCTTGCAGTAAAGTTTCATAATAATACACTGAAGGAGCCTTAAGCATTTCTATTTAGGTATTTTGCCAAAGCGTTAAAGGAAATCAACATTTTATTCTTTCCGGTAAGTATTACTTTTAGAAATCATTTCTTTCTCATTATTCCTTTCTACCGATTAATGTATACCGTATAAAATTATTTTTAGGTAAATATAATATAATTTAATTGTAAATTAATGTAATTCATTATTTATCGTTTGTACTTATAAAAGGACAACAGCTCAAAAAGTAGAATAATATTTAATAATATAATAAAGCATAACCAACAGAACAGAACGGTACTGACTGCATTTCCCCCAAAGGATTGCAATAATGTACAATTTTCAATAGCATGCAGGGCGCAGGGACAATAATAGAAAACTCGTACTTTCACCCTTGCAAACTTTCACCAGTGTAGTCTTAATATCTTATTTGTGATTCACTTAAATTAAATCAATTTATTTTTTAGCTGTACATAGCTCTGAGAAAGCCCACAACTGGAATTGCTAACTACATCTGGCGTAAAACAAAAATTTTGGTAGCTTTCATTTATGAGTAGCATTACATTAGTGTAATTACATTTTACATTCCATGAGAGTGAAAGTTGTAAAACATTATACAATACATATTACACCACATGTACATATACTAATTTCTTCACTACTAATAGTTTAGCAAGTTGCTGTTACTGGCCCAGTGAATTCGCCCCGAGCTAATAATTATATGAAATTAAAGTAACTGAATTCATCAATATGCTCATTGTCTAAAATTGTTTCAAACAAGAGAGCATTTATTTATTTTAAAATTTTGAATGGCAATAGAAAAACTTTAGTTGTTCTAGCACTACCGTAATATCGTAACTCTGGTACATGATGGAAATAATGGGATGATAACCCATGGTCCACCTGCACATTATGCTATTTGTATGTAATAAATCGTTTGAAAGAAATACGGTAAATAAATATCCACTGAATATATACAGTTGAAATCATTGCATTATTGACTATTTAACTACACAAAGCTCTGCCAATGAAACCCGATTACGTAGGAAGTCTGTATCCACTGACAAACAAGCAAACTAGAAAAGGTTCTTTTAAGAGTAGTTTACTTAGTACTTCTACTTATGTAAAAATAATTTCATTTGATTTTTCTTAACAGTGCCTTCCACATTCACCTGAAATTACAATGGCGTCTGTTACTGTGAAATTGGAAGACTCTGTGATGTCATTATCTCCCTCTGTTAATGTTGAGGTGAACGTTTTCGTCAAGCCGGAAACTCCTGTTGAAACTTCTGGTAGTACCTGTCAGGAAACTCAGACTGATTTCAGAAATGACTGCTTAAGACTGGAACGACTTAAGAAACCTGTAAAGGTAAGAACCAGTTAGTTACCTTAACTTGAAATTGGGATATGGGGCCGGAAGATTTATTAAACCCCTAAGGGATATCAGTATGTCCTTGCACTGCTCAGAATAATGGGTATGAGCTGATGAATTGACAGCCAATTAAGCCATTATTGGATTGTATTTTCTAATTTGGCCATGCTGTCAATTTTCGTAATGCTGACTGTATATCGCCCTATAACATTTATCCAAATGCCTGCTACGATGCGATGTATCGGTTTAGTTATTTGAAATTGCAAACCAATGACTAAGTTTAATGCAATTTAACACAATAATTTAAAATATGCTTACAAGTGTCAATGCGCTTAACTTATTTGGTGATGAGATGACACTTTATTTTGATTTGAACTTCTTAAGGCAGTGATTTGATTTATGTATGAAGGAATAACTTATGCATTAAGCATTACCAACTATTGAGACATTAAATGTAATTATATACTTACATTGAACCATTTGACGAATAATGCAGATTTATAGCATCAAATCATAGCACAAGCACACACAGCTCAATTATGCACTCGATAGCAATGATAGCATTCATTGCGTTTGTAATTAGTAGTAAAGTAATTTAAAATATGCGTTGCATTGCATGTTTACTATGTATGTAGATTGAGGTCAATATAATAACACATTTAGTAAAGATGTGTTTGCATTGACAGCTAAACAAGAAAAGGGGAATCTGCCTCTCCAAATAATTGCATGTGAACCACTCAAATGAATACATAATAACATAATATTATTCTGCATCAACATATAATAAATCTTCTGTCCATTTTACACTTACACTTAGGGCAAACATTTCTCTGGCTGTATATCACCAATAAGTTGAATCTGAATCACATATTGAATCTTTAAAAATCATGCAACGCCTATCCACAAGCACAAGCAAAACCTGGGGTTGCAAACCTGCTTGGTATGCTGCAATGCTCACTGTGAAAAATTAGCTTACTAAGTTGGATTGTTGCCGTCATTGTTGTGTGCGAACGGACGCAAGGTACGAAAGATGCTATGACTGCCCACTGAAGATTAGATATTGTAATTGAATCTTAATGTTAATGTTATGTATTTGAGAAAGTTTATTGTAAGAATACCAATAGGAAAGGGCATGCATTAGCATAATCGACGCAAGATGCAATGGAGCAATGCATGTAGTACAATTTTATCTGTATATGAGTCTGGATTCTGGATGGGCATTCAACTACACTGCATGTATCTATATCTATAATATATACATAACTGAAACTACCTAACTATGTATGCTACACGATTTTAACCTGAATGCATTAGAAGGCGAATGCATCTGCTCATCTTCTCTTCAGTTCCTTGATAAAAATTACACAAGAGATATATATGAGTAAAAATCATTCATCAGGCACACGAAAGATGTGGTATGTCGTTAAATTGTAGATTGATACTCACATTCAGTATAATATGTATGTTTTAGCTATGTATCTGAAGAATTAGTTCAAAATGTGTGTTGTTGATTGGTCTGACTTCTACAATTCTTCATCTAGCTGACAATAGCAACAAACTTAAAAATACCGTACAAGCACTGAATCATTTGGCCAAAATTCTACTACACATCAAATCAGCAATTATTATGGTAATACTGTAGTTAGAAACTGTATTATGAGTATCCCCGTAGGTATAATGTGGCTCATTATCATACCATATTAGAAGAAACACGAAGAGACGTTTTCATTTCACGTCCCATTCCAATTGTGTAGATCGTGTAATGCTATATAGCATTTGTTATGTTTACAATTAGTATACTTAGCACTTTCAGTTTGCCAACATGCCTATGTTCTATTACGGACTATACGCATTCTACTTATTTAGTTGCATCAGCATCAGCATGTCATTGCTTCATAATATGTGATGATAATAAGAAAATGGTAAGTTAAATACGTAAGTATAGGTGTATAAGATTGTATAGACAGAGTAGAGGAGGTATTACTTGTTCAAACATGCATATGCATGGAAAACGATCACACTAATATGCGTAATCTTCAATTATCAAATTTAAATATGATTCATCATAATCATGTTTGTCTGCTGTTGAAAGAAGCGAATCCAAAATCAGTGAACTAACAGAAAGAGAGAGTTTTTGCACAAGAAATTATTAATATTTAGCCGAAATTATGCGGGTAGGTAAGTAAGTTTATTTATTTTCATGAATAGACGAATAGACGAAGACACTCGAATACAATAAGAGAGCTCTTCACTTCACGTGCATAATGACCAGTGCAATTGGGACAGTGCAATTGCAAAATCTAATGAATATTTGTTTGGCAAGCATTTGTTTGCTATGCATAGGAAGCATCCTTACGTACGTATCCTTATGTTAGCTTTGTATGCTCGTCTTCCTTCCGTTGCGTTGTACTAAATATTATTCAGTGATATTTACATTCAGTCATTGTCCACAATCCTTTGCTTTGTTTACCATTCCACGATGTGTTACTTTACGAAGATAAATATAATAGTCCCTACATAGTGTAGTACTAGTAGTACAAGTGAGCAACATTATGCTGTGATTCTGTTTAAAATATGTTATTCCGCTTAAGACTGTGACATAAAAACATTGCTTAGCTGTACATTTCTTCTGTATACGAATTACAATGTTGGGAAAACATTTTTCTATTTTTTCGATATGCTGCTACCGAGCACTTTTGCGTATACGATACAATACCATTAACCAATCACATGGAGAATTATTGCGAATTTGAGACATTCAAATGTGTACATTATCATAAAAGAGCATTAGTTTAGTAGGCACATGTTGAGGGTGTGTAACTCATAGCGTAACTACTAACCGACTTAAATCCCCACAGACAAGTATTATTTAGAGCCTTGTCCGCTAACCGTGATTTGCAACATTGGTGAGTTATCGCAGAAAAGTATGGATGTAGTTTGCTGGTACATAAAATTAAAAAAAACTCAACTCAACACATGTGTTCATTAAAATCTTTTTGCTACATACAATAACAATTAGTTTATGTTTCAAAACTATTTCCCTTGAGTATTATACGGAAAATTGTAATAAGTTGTATTGCAGACAGAAACTGCAAAAATACTGTGTTACTACTAGATTTAAGTTCACAGATAGGATGTAAGTTCCAAAGTTCCGACTTGTGTTACATAATTCTTACAAATACAGATAGTACATATGGTAGAAATACTTATTGTAAATATACTGTAAGAACTACATAGATTATCCGATTATCGTCTTTCCCACGACTGACTAGATCGTTTTATAGGTTAGACATGCTATGATATACATCTGCTTTGCTTACGCATATCTGTAAGCACTTTGTGTACAATGCAATCTAATATCTAACGTTTCCTGTCATTCTAAGCATTTATTTACAATGACATTATTTGTTCTGTAGCATTTAAGAGCATCTTGTAATCTTGTAATTTGTAAGCATAGTAAGCTGAGTACCTAGGTCAACTTAACAATGCGAGAGGGTGTAAAGATAAATGATAATTGAGATGTCATAAAATTTCGAATCCGATAATAAGGCATCTAAAAAACTTGTATGCTTTGTTTGTTTGTCAAGTACGTAATAGGTGATAAAGATGTGCTTCAAAACGCTAAACTCGCTATTTTTGGTTGAGGACAGTCGGACAGTGTAATTACTCTATAGAAATGGTACCCATTTGGCATTTAACATTGTGCCAGTCATTGGAGCACACGTCTCCAGTTGCTTGCATTTTAATGCTTATTTATCAATTTGCGTCTTACAGGTTTTTCTTTTCGATTAGGCTTGTAACTCGCAATGGCAATGACAAATAGGTATGTAGGAATGTAAGCATATCACACATAGCCGCTAGTGCCAATCAACATTATCAATTCATCTTGGATGTCTGTGTGTTCCCTCAATAATTTTTGAATGGATCAACCTTTTACAATTCTGTTTTCAGAATTCGAAAGAGGTGGTTAAAAGATACCTTTGTCAGTTTTTGGGGCCACATCGGTCGACGGGTCAATGAAGTTCCCTACTCGGCACTTATTTCTTAAACATAAACGTGCGTATGGCAAGTTGGGTATCGTTGAAAAGCTGTTGACGTATGGAATCCAAAAATGAATCTCCAGTTACCCCATACACGGGACACTGTGAGATTTTGTGGGAATTTAGTAATAAATGTCTCTAATATGACATTTTACACTATTTTCATCAACAAAACCGACAGCTTAGTGAGAAACATTTAAAACAATTGATTACGGCGAATCATCGAACATCCGTTTAATCCGTTTATTATGTATGTTTTCTTCATCATCGTTCATGATAGCATTTTGCCTTGCATTAGGGAAAATGAACTGTCATCTAAGCAAAGCAGGTTTGTTCTGTATTATAATTTACTTTAGCTTTATTATTTAGAGGCAGATTTGGTTTTATTTTTACTTTATCCTCCTTCAATCCAAAGTATTATTATGTACTATACACAACATTGTACGTTTGTTAATTTGGAAAGTAGAAATATTTTGTCTACAAATAATATTAAAATATGCATATTCTTTTCAATGAATAATTCTAATGTTCTGAAGTCTGAAGTGTCTCCTGTAGTGTTTATAAAGTATGTAGTTAGTTAAAACTGTTCCGCTCCTCTGTATATGTAACAACTTGCGACTTGACCGACTCCATGCAAATCTCGCCAATTTATCTAGTTTGAATGAGATAAAAGTATCGTGTCTCTGTGGCCATCCTCTCCTTCACATGCAACGCACATCCGTTTCATTATAAACTGCAAGCTGAATTACTAAATAACTAACTAAATAGTAAAGAAATGAGTAAATGTAAATACATACTGTACTTATAGTGCATACTTAGGTATATGATAAATAAGTTTCTCAGTCAGTTCGCTTCACTCACTCTATACATTATTCTATATCAGTTATTACATTACATATAAATATATATAGTACAGAGACATAGTTAGCGAATATAAATGTGTAGTGTAAGTATGCGAATGCGAATTCAGCAAGTTTGTCTACATTCTGTACATCCCTTCTTGTATGTATACTTGTAGTTGGAGTTGATTAGTGTGAAGAAACCAGATGAAACCACACCACTATTTAAGTTGCTCTGTAGGAGTCTTTTACATTTTAGTTTCGCTTTCCGTTTTGCACACTATACTGATTACCAGAAGTATCTGTAACTGATTGTAAGTCGAGTTGAGTGGAGCGAGTTCCCTTTACATTGAATTGAATTTGCTTTCTACAAGTCTTCAATTCTCAAATTCTCTTAGAAAGACTTTAGTTTATTGCAATAAGGCAGTTTACAATTACAAAAGTAGAAAGAAGGAAGGATTGGTTTGGTTTGGTAGATAGGTACGGATAGGTAAGTAAGTAGTAAATAGGTACGTATTAAATAAGTAATTGAAAACACCTGAAGCGTGACCAATTCGACGAGTCTTCTGGTTTCGTCTGAGTCTGAGTCTGAAGGCTTTGATTCTCATTCCCACTGTAAACTTTATATAGAAAATAGCATGATGATGAAAATGAAAGGCTGCAGGTGAGAGTTGAACACTTATATATACCTTGTTAGGTTTTATATGTGTAAGATACCTAAACTAACGAATTATTATTTCATTAATGATAATAGGTAAGTACGGGGGGCAATTAGTGATTATATACTGTTATGACTGTCATATAAATTCCTCTCTAGTGAATAGAAATGGGACTTAAACGATCAATATGACAGTACTTTGCCATCCTTTGTCCTTTTAAGTATGCACTTCCCTGCAATCTACATTATGTACCATTTACCTTTAAAACACTATAGTATAATACACAGTGCCTATACTACCTACACCAAATAAAACTATTGCATCTTTGTGTTCCATAGTTCCATTTCGTATTTGTCTGACATCCATTTAATCCCCAATAAAGCACCGTTAGTTAGTATTGTTACTATCTAATTGTAAATTATAATTCTTTAAACTCTATAAGCTCAATAGCTACCCAATTAAAATGAAAACACGAATAAATCAGTAATTCCTTCAAACAGGAAAGCATTTTTCTTGTGCCCATATTTTTGCAAATCGTGAGCTGTTGCATAAATTACATATTACATTAGATTACATGACCATCGTTGCGTTGCGCCTGGCTTAGTGCTTATTATATGGAAACAATTATAGTAGGAGATAGTTATGGCATGGAGTCCATCACAATACCAAAATACCATACAATAACACAGATGATTATAATTTTGTTAGTTGTGTTGCTAACTTAGATATCTTTACTTGGACTTAACGTATGTACATGGAAAATGTAAGTGTGGGACCATGTATTTCGTCGTAAGTAGGTGGATTTTTTACACTGCGATAATTTCCTCTCCTTGGGATTTTGGGTGTTTTGTTTGCCTGGTGGAAATATCGCATGACAGCGTGACATGACGATGATTTTGTTTAGCTCTCTATGTGTCTCGTATGTGCTTTTGTGATATAATCGTCATTCCTACTGTTATTTACGTATTATGACTATGACCTAGCTGATCATATATTATTTATGTATAAATATCTACATAAATATATGCATTATAAGTAGCTAACAATAGGATATTATAATAACATACAAATGTGATGAGATGCATTATATTATTATTGCGTTGACGTTGCTCTTGCTTTAGATACAGTAGTTGCGTTGGGTATGTATTTAGATTGCAGATAGAATTCAGAGTAGAAAGAGAGTTGAAAACTTGGATGGAGAAGAGTAGAATGACTATTGTATGTAAGATGTTTATCATAAAAGAGAAGAGGTGGATTCACTGTGGGCTACTTACTACGAAATGAAGTACGAATACGAAGACCAACACATATGGAATAAATAGAGAAGGCTTGATTTGAGCAACGACAAACTTGGGAACTTCGAACTGTGAACGTGAAGGTAATTAAGATTAGCCCGTCAGGAGCATTAAGTATTAGCATATACGTTATATTATGTGTACCTCCGTTCTCTGTATCCGTAGCTCAACTTTAGTGACAATGAGTGAGTTGAGCTCAGCTCAGTCACTAATGCCTACTTACAAATTACAAGTGAATTGAAAACTACCGATAGAAACAGTCAGTAAGTGTAAGGGCTTGCAGTGTGAATGTGAATGTGAGAGGAGTACATTAAATAATTATTTATCTCGCTCTCCATTATGATATTTACATATACTTATGTTATGTTAATTATAGTGTAAATCCTTAGAATAGAGAATAACTTAAGAGCCAAGCTTACCTAATGCAAAATTTCGTAAATCCGTATGTACATACATATAAGTAACTTACTTACGCACATTAGTCAGTTAAGTTGACTTGAGTTGGCTTGACTATTAGCTTAGTTCATGAATGACCTGACCTGAATTCAAGGGAGAATAGGCTTTTGTTTCTTATTGTTAAATCTTACTTGTTAGTCGCTTGTCTCTAGGCTCTCAACTCAAATTCAGTTTGAGACGACGGTGATGACGATGGTGATGCTGAGGCTGTGCACTGTGCAGAGATGAGATGCTCTTCCGTGTTTGGTAAAGTAAGTGTAAGACTGTTAGATGCAAAGCAGAGTAACTCATGAATGCAACTAATGATGAATTAAAGCCATTATTCTTATGTGAAAGTGAAGAAGAGCTCTGTGGAAGGCAAAGGGAAGTAAAGTAAGAGTATGTGACGTGATGTGATGCGACGTTATTTTATGCTTATATATTATATAGAATAGCCAATGTATAGCAAATATAAAAGCGAATTTTAGTATAGTATAAGTATTAGGTGTCCTGTCCTAATCTAGTGAGAAAGAAAGAGTAATGCATTGCAGTTTGCATTGCAGTGTAGTGGAATGATGATGGTCTTATATAATATAATCGAATGTTAATGTAGCAACTTCCCTCACGAATACTTATGAGAAAGGAAACGTGTAGTTCGTCTTAAGTGACTTGTCGTCTTCTTCTTCTTGGTCTTAGCTTTGTTGCTTTAACTTTGCTATATAGATTAGTTCCCAAGCTCATTATTTTCTGACTGGGGTCCCGTGACTGCGACTTAGCTGAATGAAATAAGCTAACTTCACTTCCCCTCTCACTCTGCAAAATTATTGGACTTGTGCGGATTTAGATATATGGGATTACTTTGCATCTCCTCGACGATTTAATTGGCAATGCTTGTTGCTTCTCCTGTGTAGGCAGATTTGCTAGTAATTGTAATAGATAAGTTACACTCTTTACAGTACACTTATAGACTTTATGTACTAATAGAAGAGAGACGTTATTTTATATGCACGTATACTTGTACTAGGAATGGGAATTACATTACTTAAGATTAGTGAAAGCGGTGATGAATAGTTTTACAAAAGATCACTATTTGACCTAGATTTGTAGATCTTCTAAGAATTGCAGTTTAATTTTCAGAAACATTTAGTAAAAGTACATTGTAACTTTTTAGATTGCGAACGAGCACCAACGTGGCAAGTTATCTATTGCCAATTGCCTTTAAGTGATAGAATTCTATGCAGTATCGCAGTTCAAATTACGTTAAAGTTGCAAATAATTTGTTTTCAATTTCCTCGATGTTTGCTAATTTATGCATGTACAATGTAATAGTATTGCCAGTTACTTACTTTTAGTGTGAAGTTGCGGTGCATTGCATAATAATTCGATTTAGATTTGAATCCAATTAAAAGTACTAATTATTATGCGTTTGAAATGGGATGGGTAAAGACAAGAATGAATGAATACACGTTTCAATGCAGGATATAAAATGTAATGAACATTTAATGTGATTTTAGTTGCGATATAAGTAAAGAAACATTTTCATTTCCAGTCGAAACTAGATACGTTATTGGAAAGATCGAAAGAATGAAATAGAACTTGAAGGATTTATAGGGAAGATGTCACACAGTGTGTGGCTGTGGTAGTGTGGAGTAGACATTTTAAGGCTGCATATCTATGCCATGTGCTTTTGCTCTCTAAGATTACTAGACGTTTCGTTACGTATTACCTATATAGTACTAATATATGTTTAAATATGTAAGGAAGGATGCGTGCTTTGTTTTAATGTTTTTAGTTTGATTGAGGAACTGAATATCTAAGTAGTAAAACTGGTTGCGCATCAGTTTCAATTAAACATCTCCCTTTTGTTTCAAATTGAGAGATATTGCATAGTATATATGTACACTTATTTACAAACATACGGAAAATTCTAAAGCTTTGCTATCACACAAATATCTGTCCCATTTGCCGAGATTCACTTAAAATTCGTGTATTCGTTTATGTACATTGTAAAGTATAATATAATGTGCTGATATAAAATCAGAGAATCACTTGACTTGGACTTGAGATCTTCATTGCTTGCATTCCTTTACATTCTAACTATTACGTGATGAAGTGATGTGTACTTTGATTGTGAATACTAATAGCTGGCAATAATAGAGACAATACAACTTCCTAGCTACAATGACGTAGTAAAGTTTAGTTCTGTTTGCTTAGTTGGAGACTTTTGAGTAGAGTAGAAACTAATTGTAAGTGAACAAGTGTTTGTTTGTGGAAAATAGAATAACTATGCCAGAGACGAGGCGAAGTTTTCGTCGAGGACAGGCCCAGGGAGGCAAGATGCTATAATTTTGCATTATTGTACAATAATTATTATATCTTATTGTTATGAAGTAGTAGTTGCTGTTGCTGTAAGTGGTGTGATGTAAGGTAGTATGCTGTAAGCAATGAAAGTCAAGTCAAGTCACCAAGCGTTCTCTATTGTGTATGCATGAGCAAGACTCCAATGTTTCCTATCGTCCTCAACAGCAACTCATCCTGCAAACTAAGTTGATAAAAAGGATATCTGTATGCTTTTTAGTTGTCATTGTCTTTGTCACACGAAATGGAAGGTTTCTGTTCCAGTTCATGATGGTGATGGTATTCATGAACTGTGACGTGACAACTTTGACGAGACAGCTCCGCCTCCTTCACATCCCAACCAAACCAAACAACATTTTGTGTTTGTATCACTATATAAATAAATGCTACTGTGCACTCTTAATTCATAAGCGCATTTCTTCATTTTAAGATATTTTATATGTGGATATCTATATTAGAGTGTGCTCAAAAGGTTTTAACTTGCGTTCTTAACTCCACATATTTGCGTAATGAAGTATCCCTTCCCCAAGTTAATTACTGTGATTGTACTTAAGTGGAAAAGTAATCAAGACCTCCTAATGAATTCCTTAGCTTAATTTTACTGCATCACATACATAGCTTTTCCTCGTTTCTGTATTTAAGGACAATGAAGCACTCTGTATTAATAGATCGTATTGTATTTATTATTTATCGAATAATGATTACTTGACTGGCCTGCCTGGCCTAACTGACGAGCTTTCAGTTTTATTTACGTCGTGTGTCATTTAAGGTAAATAATGTTTGTGCTGTAGGAATATACGAAGAGTAGTGAAAAATATCTTTTATAACCCTTTTCGTATGCTGTCTCATATATTGTAGTGTTAAGATTTTATATTTCCTAGGTACGTTTGGTGGTAGTATGTGATAATGATTTAGTAATTGACTGTAATAATAGCTTTTGAGAACATGACCCTTGTATTTGTATTTTGAAAGGATAATGTGTAGGTTTGTTTATGCATACGTTTAAGAAAGTTATTCGTGACATTGCGTAAGTGTAGAAGCATTGATTGACCTGTCTCAGTCGTAAGCAGGCAGTCGCACCTCGTGCAAATAAAGAGACCGACAAGTTTGTATTATTTAATAGGGAATCTTTACATTTCGCAACCTCCACTACTTCAACATGAACGTTTACAACACAATAGTTAAGCAGATGTCAAGTATTTAACTACATGGCGAATTCTTTACAAGATACGGCACTTGCTTTGACATGTGAGATAAGTGTGTTTCGGTAAAATTAATTTATTCTGCAGACTTGGTTTTGTTAGGTTGGACTAGAAACTAAAAGTTTCCATGTGGGAAAGACAATAGGCTAAACAAAGAAAGAAAATTGCAATAGTGATAACAAATAAAACATTGCTTCAGATCAGGACAGGACATCTCTGCAACTTAAATGCGTAGAACTGTAGGAAAACTTTTATTTTATATGTACGAATGCAGTTTATTTATACACTAAAGCAAACCAGGAGCAACTTTAACTTACCTTGACTTACCGTATCTACTACCTACTCAATTTAAAAGTCAAAATTCAAATGGATTGAAATCGTGATCGTAAAATGGAAGGAAGCAAGGACATTGTTGTAAAATCCGCTTGGACGTCAACTCACGTCAAGCTTCAGAGATGACAATACAGAAGAGAATCCGCCAAAGTCACCATAAGCTCTGACTTAGTGTGCATGAGGCGATAAAAAAGAGAATAAGATTTGACATTGCATTGCATTGGTGGTGAGGTTTGGTGGTTTGATTCGGTTTTGGCTTAGTTAGTTGCTCTTGATTCTGGCTGGATAGTAAGTAGATGGAAGGATAATATAACTTTGCATTTGTATGCTCTCGACGAGTTATCTTCAGTTGAGTTCCATTTCCATTGCATACAACTGTGACACGCACATCATGCACATGTAAACTTTTTGTAAAGCAAAAAAATAAGAGTGCTATATGTTGATTTCATGACTTTTCGGCTGCTGTTTCTGATTGTCATCGTAGCGTAGAAAGAGAGGAGTTTTTCACGACAAAAACCTTGCTAATATCATATAAATATAACACAGCAGTGCACTAAACTTAAAACTGGGAGTTTTATACGTATTCATCTACGTACGTATAGATACGTCCTTATGGCAAGCACAGATAGTATGTAAGCACTTACGTACGTATGAACATGAACTATGGAGAACTTATTGCATAAAGTAAAGGATGGGACTCGTACGTGCCTTTTATGTAGTAGTACAAATATAAATGTGCACAATATTGTCGCATGGCATAGCGTATTTATTTTTCTATTTCGTCCGTTCTGTCGTATATGTAAATTAAGCCTATTTATGTATACTGAATACTAATAGCATTCTTCATAACACATAACAACGATATACTTATAACCATTAGGGTTAGTTAAATACTTACACCTATACTGCTTATACTGCATACTCCCACATAAAACAATAGACAACATAAATATGGTAAACATTCATAGCATGCGTGCTCTATGATATTATGCCAAAATATTTTGGATGGATCACGTACACAATAACTTGCCAGCATTTTTAAATTACATACGTGAAAGTTAGTCACATTCAAATGCAAATTTAAAGACACTTCATTGACTATTTAATTGTAGGGGCTCACAGAAGCATAATATTGCATGAATTTGCCTAATAATTGTCAAACTTGCCTCCGCCTTTTAGAAAGAAGACGCTATAAAATACGTCAGTCAAATTCATACTTCTTTTAAATTAGTGCCTATACGAAACATGTATTTAAATTACTTACACTTTAAAGACTTTATGATATGGAAATGACATATTTATTGTACAGTACTTGTTTTTGACGAAAACTTTCTCGGAAATTATTGGATTCGATCTTTGAACTTGCCAAAATCTATCGAAGTAAGAGTTAACAATAAGACGTACGTAATAAAGCAACGTAGTCACAAAAGTAGTAAAGTTTAAAGCGCAATTCGTGCATCCTTCGTCGTTAGTGTACCTACGTAGGCACATAATAAATATCCACGTTTATGAAACAAGCTTAACTTGTATAATATCCTATTGTTCTTATTTATGTATTCAGTGGCTGATGAAAGTACATTACTTACGTATACTTACGTAAATATAGAAACTAATCTTATAAGTATAGATACCGCATGGGGCATTGTTAGCAGTTGTAATAAATGTCTCATTAATCCGGTCTTGGTGTAAGTATTGAGTTGCGTAATGCTCACAATTTGTCAAATTACTGCCTATACTCACTGCCCATCATTGCAATACATATGCTATGCTTGTTGTGTATATTTTTCAATGTAAAAGGCAGAAGCGTATAAACAATTAGGATATGAAGTGTAAGGTCATTTTGGTGAAACAAAACAATAGAAATCGTAAAGTTAAATAAGTTGACTTGCCTGCTATGCTTTGGTGGAAGTGTTCAATTAAAAAAAATTAAAAACTGTTAGCTGCCACGTCCTAGTAATGCTGTCAGTCAGCAAAAGCCAGCCAGCTAACTCGGCATATGTATAGTTATCATGACCTAAATAAATTGTTTTCGCACCAAGTAAATTCCATTCTCTCCCTATTACTTTTGAAAGGGGATTATTATTATTGTTGCAGCGAGAGTTAGATGACTTGAGTCCGACAACAAGCACTATAGACTGTAATAGTGTAAAGTGACTATGTGTGGGGTGAAGTAAAAAAGAATACTTAACTATATGTATATTATAAATACCAAGTCATACAATTAGGATAGTATATAGAACACAAATCTGCTGCTGAGCTATTCATATTTAATAAAAACATATTTTACATTTCTACTAATACAATGCAAACAATATTATATGCTCACGTACTTAGAAATGTATAATACTAATGAGAAATGTCCTGCCTGTAGGAACTGTAAAGGATACATCCTAGTATATAACAAACAATGTGCATATGTAAATATATTTAGTTATGATGGGAATGCAATGGAAAAGTACATTACATACCGTTTTTTACTCAAAGGATGACATGATCAAAATATAACCGTAAAGTGCCTACTTACTGCAGAAAGAATTTTTAGTTGAATTCATTATGTTTACATAGTATTAAATAAACATATAGAAATGCCATGTCAATCCGTGTTTATAAAAGTATAAAAAAATGTTCGTATAGGAAAATATTGCATGCATGCCTAATAACTACGTAATAGTGTGTTGCATCTAGGCTTCAAATGAAGGGAAAAGGAATTGTATTTTATGTATTGTATTGTGCATGTAAGATGCGGATATTGCACGAATGTGATAGGAAGAAGGCAGTAGATTGTTGCAATAAGCATATAAAATACAGTGGATGTATATTACATGCACATTGAAGTATGAAGCTATGTATTATGTGAGAGAACAGCGAAGAAGAAGCAAAAAGCTTTAGGTATGCTGCATGCACGTTATGTTACGTCTACAGCGTACCATTCTACGTGTATGCGAGTAGAAGAGAATAGTTGGTATTCGTTCGTACACAAAAGCAATAGCATACTACATAGTTCGCAGAGAAGAGAACGGGGTAAAAATATGAACGTGAAAGAGACTCTCTTCAGTTGTATTTTGAATCTTGGAAGAGCAACAACTTTGCAGTTGGTCCGGCTGGCCTGCATAGCACTTTGCTGATTTCTGTGCCTTCGTGTATTGTATTGTATTGTGAAGCAAGGAAAGAAAATATTGACTTGACTTGTATAACTTTAATATTCTGAATGAGGTTGAATGAAGTTGAATTTCAGTGAAGTGTATAACTGTACTGTAATTGTACTTACCTTACCTACGGATAAGTTTGTTGAATTCTCTCTGTAAGAGTTACATAAGTAATTCCGTAATAGTATTGCAGTATTTCGCGAAAAGTAAAGTTAGTTCTCCACAAGGGGAACAAAACACAAGTACAAGTAAGCAAAACATCGGCGAGTAATTTGAACTTTTCCAACTTGACTGGATACCTTGCGTTTTTGCAGTGCTCTGGTATTTATATAGGAATGAAGCGGGACTCTACTGAAAGTGGAATGATCTAGGAAAAAGGCTTTACCCGGAATTATCCTCTTTTCTCAGACTCCGCTAATTAAACTGGAACGAGTGTAGCTTACTTTACTTACTTACCTAACCGTTTCGTATAGGTAAAAGTAAAGAAGAACCCTTGAGAGCGGATCAGGAGATTTCGTTACCTTTAGTTTCATGCAAAGGAAAAAGTGTTTCTCTATATATACTACATAGTTTATTTAATAGTTCCTTCCTACTTAATTCCAAAGTGAACTGAATTGACGGACGGATATCTCACTTAACAAACCTAAAAGCTAATGGATTGCGTCTCATTCTGGAAGACAAGACAGGCCACAAAATCTGAAAGTTTTTAAAAGTTATTTAGTTAAATCCAAAGCGTAAAATAAAACCGGTAAGCGTAGACAAATCATATTTGTGCTTACTGTTAATTAGTTGGAAGCTCTTTACTGGTTGAACTGGAAATGCGAAAGCGAAGCCTCTATAATCATTTTAGTAGCTCTTGTGATTTCCTCAGTTGTTTTGTTATGTGCTAATGCATGCACCGCATCGCTGTTGCATTACATAACATCAGCAACTTCCTCCAACCCAACTCTTTGAAAAGTTTCGTTTTGTACGGAAAGGGTTATTAGCCAAAATCGGTTGACAGCAGGCTGTGCACCATAATAACACTAACTCTCACTTCTCTTCCTCTGTTTTAATAAATGACATGACATCGTAGGCACATAGCCTTCACTCTCGTCTCAGTCTCACCGCGTAGCGTCAGACTGTTTTGAGCTGACACAAGTTGCCAAACTATTGTGGCTTGCTCTTTCTTGCCTTGCCTTGGCTGCTCACGATTAGCCGACGGACGAAAAGGAATCAAGCAGAGGAGTGAGTGACAGTATCGCCAAAAAGAATAATATTGGTTGAGCTTGGAAGGAAGGTGCTTAAGTGATTGCTCTCCCTATTTTTCTTTTTGAGCTGCGAAATCTACCTAGCTATATAACATACCTCCAAGCATAAGATTAGTGTTCTGTTCTGTTCAAGCGAAAAAAAGGACAGAGGAAGGATAGCGTAAAGCGTAATACCTTTCGTAACTTAACTTACGTCCTGCTCCTGTCTTTTCTTACGGATTTCCCTAAGGATATATATTCTTGTGTCGAAAAAGAGTTATATACATATCCTTGACTAGTTACGTGTAAATTGAAGTGGGAACTACATAGTGACTGAACTAAACTGAAGAGAGATATCGAAAAGAGAGTATTAATTTCAGGAGGCAGCATAACATAAGGAATTGCGAGCAGACTCCCGCTGTTGGATTGCATGGTGATTTTGATCGTGATGTGATGTTGTATGTATTAGTATTACACTTACACTGGTTGTTGTTTTGACTCGCTTCCAAAACCCGAAGCAGACAATTCGGTGTTTAGTGTGTGTACTGTAGTACTATATAAATACTATATTGTGTAGTAGATATACATAATTCTGTTCTGCAGTGCTGTTCTGTGCTATCCCCGGCGGAGGAAAAGAACACACATTAAAGGAATAGTATAATAGTATAAACTATCTATTAGCCTCTCCATAAATATATTTTATACACTAGACTGGGTAGTGAGTGTTCAGTTCGGTTAAGTTGATGTATTTGTATAATGTGCATTGAGTTGCACGTGAAAAGCAGCTGGATTGGATTTTCTGGTGTATAGCAGTGTATCTTGACTTGAGTTGAGCTGAGTTGGGTTTCTTGTGCAGACGGAATGAGCGTATGTGCAGTTGAACATTGAAGTTGAAAGTTGAAGTTAGTCTAAAAGACAGTGTTGTCCTGATACTGTCGAGTAGACTGTCTTGCTTGTCTCTTATAACATCCGTTCTCCTAACTAACTTAACTATCACCATTACACTTGACTGACTTGACTAAAACTGAAACTCTTAGCTAGTGTTGTGTTGTACTGCCTGTACATACAATACATACAGATATAAACGCAAAGCAACTCAAGTTTAACTAAAGTATCTACTAGACGAGACTGAGACGAAAAAAATATTCTACTACATCTTTAGTATATTACAGTTTTACAGTATAACATAACTAAGAACTCGACTTTGTTCTTCATTTCCGAAGTGCACTGCGTTGCATTAACTACGTAGCGTACACTCAATCTGCCATGAAGAGAGAATCGCACTCGAACATTAGGACATAGCCAAAAGCGACTGAGCTCAGGATCAGCCTAACTCAATTCACAATCACATCACATTCTATTCTAAGCCCAAAGACTTGTGTTTAAAGTTTAAACTTTAAACTCCCTAGTCTACATCTACACTACACTAGAAGGAAACTGAGTGCAACTAGAATTAGTGCCTGATATTTACTATTTCTTACTTAGTAAGCGTTAAACGAGCGAGATCTGTTATTACCAGACCTACATACATACATACAATATGTGAACTGTTTAATGCATGTATTTAACTGAAATACATAGTTGCTGACTTTGTAAGTGAGTGAGCCAAAAGCGAGTTGATCTTGCAATTTGCAAACCGTGTACCTAATATACTACTGCCTACAAACAACCTACCTTATCATCATCATCCTCGACATTCTACGCTCCTGCAAACTTATAATCTACTGCATTGCATAAATATATTCTATATATATATACGAATACGATAGAATACAGGCAGACTGCTGTTGATCTACATATTTATCCAACCTGACGTGGCGATAATACTTGAAGTTATATATACTCCATACTCAGCAAGCATTAGGATATAATATTGTAAACAGTCGGATCAACATTAAAGGAAACGTGTACGAATTACTATTACGAATAAATCTCGAGTTCCCTCAAGTCTCAACTCACCTTCTTGTCGCATTAAATTGATCTAGATTCTAGATCTGTGTGAGTTAAGGGAAGTAAGGGAGAGGAGACAGTGTAATTTGTTGTATAACATAGCAAGATGCAATCTCCTTGGGTTTTCTTCACATCGGCTCTGCCGAATCATCACGCCCCAACAAAACCCGGTGCCGGATTAATACCGTTGAGTTGTCCACCGGCAGCCGCGCCATCGTTACTCTCTGCCCCTGCAACACCTTTCGGTGCTTTTAGTGCTCCAGCTCATCATCATCATCCTTCACAACTTTTGCTCGCGGCCGCAGCCGCTGCCTATGGACAACAATGTGCTGCTGCCTCACTTTTACAACATCCACATCCTCATCAACACTCCCATCAACACCAGCACCAACATCAATTGCCCAATGGCAGTTTCCACCTTAAGGTCTCTTTTTATATATTATTTTCTTTTGTTATTTCATTTTGCTCTACATTCAATATTTCATTTTCTTACACTAAGTGGTATTATCTTGATCTTGGAAGATATAAGGTAGTTACTATATACTATACAGTATACACAGGAATATTTATTCCATTCTATATAGATTCAATCTTCTATAGTATTCTATTATGTACTTAACCTAATGTACTTATTCACCTGCCCGGTCTTATTGGATGTTAGCTTTCTTTTGTTGTTCTATCGTAGAAACTACAAAGAATGAGAAATCGATGCTGTTAGCAGTGAAGATTTTATTTGGCACCTGTCTGTTTTTCTACGGCTACAATAGCTATGTAGCTATATAGCCGCTGTGTAACAAAGATAAATTCACTTTGCAATTTTCATTACAAAGTAGCAATACTTACGGTACTATACTGTACTTATCGAGTGGAGCCTTTATGCTATTCTTAAGGGCGTATTTTAATATTTTCTACTCTAGACTCTAGAGGATGATGTTGGTGCTCATATATACGGTGCTACGTTTCTGTTGGCTGATGTAATTCTTTAAGCTGCAATGATGTTGATGTTGATCTTAGATATTGAGATGCATAATTGAATAGCAGAAGAGAGACATAATACAAACATTTAGCTATATATATGTTCTGGCTTGCCTTTGCCTTGTAGTGGCTTCGGGGAAGCCAAGTCCAACCAAGCCACGTGCATGCAAAAATGTTTTCTTCAGATTTTATAGGGTTGTTGGACTAGGACGTGATGAAATTTGTATTCAACAGCAGAGTTAAAGTCACTCTGTATAGATTTCTATTGCTCTTCTAAAGTTCTAGTGTAAGTGTAAGCTTAAGTGTAACTATTATTAAAGAATTGTATGGCTCATGTATGTATTCATGCACTTTTTACTATTATTGCAGTGGTGTGGTGTGGCTTGTCTTGGCTTTTGTGTAGTCTGTAGTGGTTCTATTAGAATTCATGTTACTAGCCATTTAGATTAAGGCTAAAGGTGATGCTAGCTTTTCTAATTGTGTTAAGTAGAGTTCTCTTGTTTTTTCTCTGTTCTGCCCTGGATTGAAAGCATATTCTACTATATGGAAGTATATAGTACATATTACATAGTTGCCTTTTACCTTTACTTTAGTTTATTAAGGTGTGCATTTACCAGACCAAACCAGACCACTAGAACGTAAACGTAACTTAACTCACAAAGGCTAACCTCATGTCATGTCTGTTCTTTTGATGTTTCTTTGCTTTGGTGTGGCGTAGAGCGTAGTAGCCCTAGTGTCGTTTAATGTACTTACCTTAGGTACGTCTACTATTACAGTTTACAAGGGAAGGGAAGGTTTATATTTTATATTTACAGTAAAAGTAATGGGATAATGTGTGTGTAAATGTGCAATGTATAATGTAAAGAATAGTATTCGGATGTGGTGCTGTATTTTGTATTGCCATTATCGTACCGAATGCTAACCGAATTTGTTTTGACTTTACTTTACTCTTAGCAGTAAATATAAGATACATAAAACATTTATTCAGGGGATGACTCTGTAAAAGGGTTTTCCAATTGCCTTAGTGCTATCAGTCGTGGCAGCAAGCGACAGCTCCATTTCACATCCACCAAACCAAAGCAAAGTCCACAATATGGATAGTATGCTATATGGAAATTTATGCAAGTTTTATTAGATGGCAAAGTCCACAATTTGAGAAAGAGGACAGAGGGAGGACACTATTAACTGTTATTACCTATAAACATTCAAGAATATTTGTATGCCTTCTTGTCCGGGACTCCTTCTCGTTTACTTCATTTTCTATCACATATAGGCTCACCTCAACAGAACAGAAGCCCAGTATTGTCCATCGTCCATCCTTTTCGATTTATGGAAAAGTGGAGCAATTTAAATTTTACTGCTTGTTATTATCATACCAGTTTGATATTATATTTCATGTAGGCTGTCATCATCCACATAATCTATTATTTACAATGGTACATGTATAAATTCATATTTGGGTAGCTGTTCTAGTTAATATGAAAGCTAGTTGGCTTGGTTGTGTGTAAGAATCTAAAATACTAATATCTTTAAGAGTATTATTTATTGTATTATAGGGTTGTTTGTTTAGCAACATATTGCTTTGCCTTACCTTTCCTTTCTGTATGTTACATTTAGTAGAGTTGTTTTTCTGTTTTCTGATGTTCTGTTATATTATGCAAAATGGAAGGAACAAGCTAGAAGGAAAAGTAAGGTAGAAGTACATAGAAGGTAGCAAATGTGGTAAAGTGTAAGGATTTTAGGTGATTGCTTTGGTTCTGCTGTAGTGGCTATGTAAGCGAAGCGTAAATTCCTATAATCGGATGTGTCTTTGGCTCCGGCCTGGTTGAAGTTACTATTACTATTATGCAATGTTAGTACCGTATAACAGGTATTTTAACGTTAGGAAACCATGCATGTTATAGTTAGTATTTCCTAATGGCTTTTTATATAGAACTTTCTTAGGAAGTTACAAAGAAAGCACTAGGTCTTGTGTTAGAATATATTAGAAGTACATCATGGCAAAGAAGAAAGACGAGTCAATATTTCTAACCCAGGAGGAGTGACTACCAGAAAAGAAAACTTTGTTCGTTTGATGCTTTCTCCCTGATTGTGCATGGGTATTAGGTCAGAGATTTACACAAGGAATAAGGAGCTCACTGAATCCAAGATGCAACAAAAACACCAATTTCTTTGGAATTCTTCCTCTTCGCTTTCGACCATGACAAAACACATAATTTCAGCTCTTATTCTTAAATGCGTAGGTGTTCCAAATAAAGAAAGTGCAAATAGGTACATATCCAACATAGGGTATCACATTTCTCATTCAATAATAGCACAAAGTGTCACATTCAAAAACAAGATTTAAAAATATCAACTATATCTTCTGCTTTTGTTGCTGTTCAAAGCAAAATGCAATCCTAAATTAGTGTATGAAGTAAACAATACCTAAATACTTATTAACGAACATACAAAAAATGTCAGAGTATAATCAAGATTTATTATTTTGTATTGTGAATGTTAAACTATCTACAGGTTGGGTAGATTGGTAGATATTTATTTAAGATATGTACGTTGGAAAAGATGTAATACTATATAACCAAAGTTTTGGGTTCAATGTAATATAATAATAAGACCTTTATTTTGAGATAAAGCAATCCATTTTGTGGATATCTGAAATTGCAGTACTATTTCAAGGTGCATTGACAGAACAAAAATTGAAATAGGATTTGATTTGAATTTGGGTGTGCAAAGGTTTTCCGCATTTCAAAGCTACTTGATAACCTAGTGGTGATGTCTTTTAAGGTCTAGATTTTGCTCAGTCAGTAAGGAAACCAAAAATCTGTTAGAAAAGGAATTTATATCCTGTCAGATTTAGAATATATTGTGCACATACCTTAGTCTAGAAAGTGAGAGAGATTCCTATAAGATACTATAACAATGTTATGTCATGAATACGGAAAAGAGAAAGAAAGCTTACTCATTTCAAAACGCTCGCATCTGTATGTCGTAAAGTAAAATCGTAGTTCTGTTTGAAAAGTGGTATTCTGTTGGCTGCTTGGTATGTGTACTACAGATTGATACCCTTACTGTAGTTGTTAGTACAGAACCCAAAAATATTATAAAATGTAGGTATTTAGATGAACATAAGAAAAGGGACCTCTGCTATAGTATTGTATTACCTATGATCCTAAGTGTGTTTAGGCACCCCCACTTGTTTTATATGTAATAGTGGTCCTGTCCTGGTCTATAGAATGAATATTGGATTGTATTTTAGGAAACAATCTGAGAAGTAGAATACCAGCTGCAATACCTGGAATAAATGATGTCAGTCTGTACTAATATTATTAGTTCAAGAAATCTTGATGCATGAACAAGCTGTACAAGTGCCGATTGTTGTTGCACACCGTCTCTGACTAGAGTGTGTATATACGGTACACTTGTAAACTGCAATAATCTTTAACAATGGGATCTACCACCATGCCCATGGTTTTATCTGACGCAAAAACTTTCTATGCGAATTCTCAGCATGGCGATATAACTTCAGCTCATACATAATACCAATTTTCTATAGTTACCTATACAGTATATCATCAATCACTATAAGGATATAACAGAGCTTGAAACGGTCTGAACGTATTTTTAGGATAAAATTAAGTTGTTTCTTATTGATTGTTGTTTGGGCCATAGTTAGTAAGTAAATATTACAATAATAATCATATTAATGGCATTAACAATGAGTGGACTCTCATCCTCATGAAAATATGAAAGTATACTATAGGGCTGTGTTGTGAGAGACTAATCTAAGTTCGGATGTTTCTTACTATTTAAATACGTCACAGATTGTTTCTAAACTAAAAGCTCTATATGCACAGGAAATTTTTAGCAAATTGGGCAATTATTTATTTAGACCACGGCCGTACTACATGTATTTTGTAAATACATTTTAATTGAGCTGCTGAAAACCCAGTAACCCACATTTAAAAAACTACTTTTTATAATACAGTACAACACAGTGTTGTAATAACTGTATTCATCTGATATAGTACGATGGTCTGTTACTTACTGTTATAGAGTTCCTAATTGAAAACCATGTGTTTCCTTTGTACAGTTCACAGCATGGTTAATTAATACATAATACTGATAATGATTCAGTGATATTGATAAGCTTAAACAAACAACTCGCTTATTATAAAGACTGAGAAATTAGCTAGGACGCTTATACACAATGCACAGTTATAAATTAAAGGCACAGGAAGTGTCCTGCGATTGTTCCATATACATTACAGGATTAAGGATGCTAGTATTTACACATGTACACTATAGTACTGATAGTAGATTTTATTCTACAGCTCATTCATTTATTCGTCTTACTATGTATAATTTTAGATAAAGCACGTAATAAATAGTACGTCAACTGTATATGCTCTCACCTTTATAATATTCTCTGTATGTTTTCTTTGAATAACTACTGCTGTGCTTTATTTTGTACTCAATTGTAAGTTGTGGTTTTGCTAGCTAGTAATCTTGGTTAACTTGTACCTAGATGATTTTGAAATTTTTAAGATAAATAGGTAAGCAGTGTACATTTAAATAGCCGTACCCAAAAGTGTTCACTACATTACAATACTTATTAAAAGGGTAGTCTAAGTTTTTTCTGTAAACAAGAGTCCTGTCGTCGTGTTATTTGTGTAAAGAACATCATCTAGGTACACATCGAAATCAGATGAAGACGAAGGAAATCAACTGAAAGCAAGGCAGTTAAGTTGTATTGTGATTATGTCGATTCTCTGTACTGGATGACTAGTGTAGCATAAAATGAGAAGTGGAAGCCTAAGCTTAGGGTTTTAGCTATAAGGGATGTACCCGGGTAGCTATGTTTTTGATGAGAATAGGATTTCCTCATTGGCAGCGACAAGGAATGGGCTCAAAGCTAATGAAATATTGATAGAAAATAAAGTCTTTTTCCTCACGCGATCAAAAGCCTTATATCGGAACAACCGAAGCGACCAACCAACATACCGAACAATGCACAACACTACCAAACCACGGCATGGCGGGGGAAGAAAACCTTAAAGCTTTCTTTCTCCTAAATATGTACAGCCAGAGCTCTACTCTATCCTGTCATTTTATTTCTCCTGTCATTACCGTGCTTATGAAAGGCAACTAAAAGTATACTGTATCTACCTATCTACTATAGTTATAAGTAATATCAGATATTATATCCAGCTAAATTTCTCCTGCAGTCAATTTTCTATTGTATTGTGACAAAGTGCACTAAAATGTACTTCGCATTCGCCACGCTCACTTTTACCTATAGTATACCATTCATAGTCAATTCAATACCTCTTTGGTATAGTATTTGTAGTTTGAATTCAACAGAATAATGTTTGTAAGCAATATGATTCTGTATTATGACTTTTACTAGGGAAATACATTCTCTGTACTCTGTACTGTACTATACTTACGTATATAGACATTATGTAGTTTTATATTTACATAGTTCACTCAGTCAGTTGGGTTCTAGTTCACTTCAGTTGTTTGTGTAGTATATAAATACTACCAGTAGAATTTCGTTGTTATATGCAGAAAGCCAATCTATGGATATTTATTATGAATTGCTTGCTGTTTTACACACGGGATAGTTAAGTAAGTAAACTGCGAGCTGTGTAAATGGTAAAGCTAAACTCATTTCATCGGCTTCATTCCCCGTCGCCAATAATACGTACATTTATTTGATATGCATTGACTTGACTGAGTTCCATTAGTGTTCTAATTCGCGTAGAATGTTGTATTAGCATTGGTTAGCCTAGCATGACCAACGTTCGAAGCCTATGTATAACTAATGTGAAGTTTAGTGAAGTCAAGTCAAGTAAATGCTATTAGGGCCATCATGCATAAATATATATAGTTCCTTTTCCTTTATGCACATTTACTACAGAGGTACAGTACATACATGGAAGCTATAAAAGCCAATAGGAAGACGTTGATCATCGTCTTATGATGATTGCATGAACCAAAACGCTTCTCCACATATGCGACAGTATCTAATGTCTTTCTATATTCTCCTTTAACATTTGCTTTAGTTACACCTTTTATGTAAAGCGATTTTTTTCTCTTTATTTACCGCTCGTATCGTATATTATGTATAATATTTATGCATGCTTTTATGGTTTATAGTTTATACTGCGAAAGCAAACATATGGAAAAATGGAAATAGACAGGATAGGAAAGGAGTCGGTTGCTTGACTTGTCTCGTCTCTTCGGTACCGGGCCAAGCCAAACCAAACCAAGCCAGGCAAAGACGGGAGTAGAAAGTTGTGTAGTGTAGTTTCATGTAGAAGCAAAGGCAAAGTCATGGTTGCAATTTAGACGATGTTGTGCTTGAGCTTCGCTCAACGTTCTCCTTCTCTCTCTAATGTGACTGTAGTGTAAGTAAGGGGAGAATATGAAATCAAATGGTTCATAGTTCATACTAGTTCATATTCTATTCGCACGAGACAGCCATTGCATGTATGCATAATAATAGTTCCCAAACTCCAACACGGCTATTTATACGATATCTATGACTTTGTACTTGAATACATGCCATTTTACCATGTGCACAATATTCTATACTTATTCTACACTCACTTGGTCTGCAGACATGATATTATAGAGCATGAATGCTTTTTGCATGCATGAATATCTGTAAAAAATGAATTGCATACCTTTGCAATATTAGTAGATATAAGTTCTATAGAATTTTTGTCTACGCAAATACCTATGTACGCCTAAACACAACTGTCACGCTAAATCACAAATACGTCAATCTCAACTTTCTCAACACTAAACGCAAAAATATTATGCATCACTATCAATTGTGTGTTACCAAAAGCTAAAGGATAGGTAGTAGAATGCGTCTTTTGCATATAAGGAAGCTTTTGCCACGGTTTTGCGTAAACATTTCTATTCAGAAAGACTCGGTTGCTTTTATGTAAGAATTCGCTCAATGACATACATTGATCATTTTTTAATACTGCGCTCCGTGAGACGAGTTTGAGCAATTTATGTTTTAATAATTTTTATGGTTACCTATGTGATATTATTGTATACTGTAGCTGTGCCAGAGGAAGGAGATTATTTGGAATGCTACACAACTGCGTAGGTGGTTTCATTCAAAAGTTGTATATAGATATTCATACCTGTATCTTTAGCTTATTTAAGCATGATATTATATGGAATATTATTTTATTTGAATATGCAAACTCTCTTTTTGCTTAAGCTTTCATAGCCACTTTGTATGTAAGTAAATACTTATCTCTAGTTCCGTTGTGCTTATTAGTATTTTCAAAACTTTCCCTGAAAAAGATTTTGAGAAGGAAGATTTGTTGGGTTGAGTGTACTAATAAGAAAAGCCTCTTATGCTGAGCGCGCGGAGTGTAGAGTAAAAGTTAAGAAAAGGAAAGATGATGTGATGTATGATATTTTATCTGGAGAAAAGTAAAGTTAGGAAATGGAAATGGAGGTGATGTCAAATGTAGATTGTAGATATCAGTGTAGTGCAGTTATGCGGATGTTAAGAAGTTTGAAAGCTATGGCTCTAGTAGGTATAGCAGTGTTCTGTGCATAAATATATTACTGGAGTGTGTGCATACATAGATGATATAAAAGGAATTTTGTTTGAGTGTATTGAATTCTATGTGGAATAAAGGGTAATACATCGTAAGGGTTGATTTGAAAGTTGATCTTGATAAAGGGATAGTGTGTCGGGATTTATGTGTGTACGTGAGCTGAAAAGGGAAAGTATTTAGTCTGCATACGTACTTTAGCTGAACACACTCTTGTTTGTTGAGTTCCTGTCCTGTCTTTGGAGTTTATAGGCCGAAAAGAAGATACGGAAGGAAGGAGTTTGGCTTGGCTCCCTTTCTGAAAGTTTAAAGGCACACGTTGACGTTGAGTCGAATCAAGTGAAGTGAGTACCATAAGTAAACCGTATTCCAAAATTCCAAGTTGGACCAAACGAAGTGAAGTCAACTCAGTCCAAAGCCACGCCAAGCCAAGCCAGTTTGATGTTTTAGCAACGTAAGCAAGGAGTTAGCTGTACGTTAGAGAGGATAAACTCGTCTTGAATTTATATTTCTACTGTAATGTAGTAGTAGTTGCAGTTGTATGTACTAATATCTATTATAGATGCAGAAGGAAGGGCTTTTCCTATCCTAAAGCGCATAAGTTACTTAAGTAATAGGCTGCAGTAGAAAGGCCAGATACGTAGTACTACACTACTCAACTGAAGTCTACTCACATCACAAACTCGTACAATCGGTGCGAAGTTAAAGTTGAAAATAGTAAACCAAACGAGTTGGTTTGACTTGACTTGACTCAAGTTTACTACAACCATATAGTAGTTGACTTTTCACTTTTGTCCCATTTGCATTCCTTAATAAATGTTCTTGTAAAGTAAAGTAAGAGTAAGTTCTTCACGGTTTTGTGTACAAGTATATATAATATATGTAGGTAGGTAAGTAATGTAGAGAGGAAAGGAGCCTGTCACTAATGCAATGTGATTGTGATGTAGAGAGAAGTAGAACCATAATGTAGCTATTTGTGTTTCTTTGCCTTGAATGGAGACAAACATACTGAAGGGAAATTTCTATGAGGTTCAATATAGAGCATAGCATGTGCTACAGCTTTTAAGTGGATAGTTGATGTTGATACTATTACATAGTGCATGTTTAACCCACTACGCCAATATACATATAAATAGTTAAAGTTAAGTCAATAAAAGTATCTATGTGATATCAAGTTCATGTAACTACTTATGTACTCGAAATATTTTAAAAGAAATTGTGTAGACGTAGCAATAACACTGTATATATCCATCTACTATTTATAATGGAGAGGAAAGGGAAGAAAAAAAAATCTACGTAATAAATAGAGTTTCGCCAGTTTTAAGACAAAAATTCTATAGCTTAGGATTGTGTGCCTATTTGTGGAGTGGAAGTAGAGAGTAGATATTTTGTACTTATAGCTGAGCTGAAGAGGTTTAGTCTATTCGGACGTATCGTTGGTAAGCAAATGTAGTGACGCTTGCATAGCTTGTTGAGAGGAGAGTTGAGAGTTTTTGTATATTGTATAGTATATAGTTTAGTATAACAAGGTAACTTATTGGAAGATGCTGAATAACTGAAAGTTGGATAGTCTAGAGTAAAAAGAAAAGCCGGGGAAGAATAAATAGGAAAAGAAAAGAGGATGTGGAGATAAATCTCTGGTGACCTGTGCTCAAGTGACTCTCTTACTCTTTCCTTTGTCTAGCATTCAGTCGTGGCTGTGGATCGGAGCTCAGAGCCTGTTTTACTCTCCGGGTATTTTCCCTCCATCTATTCTCTTTTGCTGGAGATGAGTTGTCGTGTCACTGCACTGTGATCAGTGAAACAAGAAACACATACAATAAATGCATGTGACTGTTCAGTTCTGCACTTTAGCATTTACGTTCCTCCACTTCTACTCACACTACACTCCATTCCACTTCGTAACTGAAAAAGGGCAAACTTACATTATACATAGTACCTTGGTTTAGTTAAAAAGAGGAAAAATCAGCTACGTCTACTATACAGACAGGTCCTTTAGTTTACTTGTGCACTAGTAGACTACTCCATCCAAATACAATCTGAGCCCTTTCCATTTTCCACAGATTTCTCTTTCTTTAGTTTAGACTTTAGATTTAGACTTATCTGTGGCCTACGTATACATATATATGTAGTTGTCGTTTTTTATCAGAAATTCTCTCATCTCCTCTGATCTGTCCTCATCCTCATTGGAAAATAAGAAAAGGAGCTGCCAAGACGAAGATCTTGGTGGATTTAGAAGGCAAAACCCATGCGAGAGATATTGAATGCTCTTAAGGAATGTTCAGTGTTGAAATTGAAAAAATATGTAGGTATAAAATATGTTAGAGGCAGACATTGTTTCTTCTTCATGGATAGACTCTTATCCGTCAATTCACAACTATTTTCCCTGTTATCTCTTTGTGTTGTGATGTGTGTATTTATTTTTTCGAGGCTCTGATGCGACTATGACTGGGACTCTGATGTCCTTTAGTCTTCTCTCCTTTAACCCATTACTGTATACCTACATACATTCATATCTGTATAAGTATACCAATGTGTTGCTACTTCAATATTATTCTGCGAAATGACATTATATTATATTGCTTTTCCTTGCCGCTCACTGAGTGAGTGAGTTTCATTTCATCCTCTTACACATTGCCTTAGTTTATCACATCATAACATCGATTTTTATTTTAGAGGAAACTAAAAATTTCTTCCTTTGATATAATATACGCTATACTATATGTTACATGAAGGAGGAAGCTACAGATTTAGAATTTTGCCAAGAAAGAACTGTTTTACTTTATGTAGACCCTGTATCTCCTAGTACTTACTTATACATATAGCAGTTCGGTACAGCTCAGTGGATAGAATAGACGAAAAATAGACGAAAAGTAGTTCTATGGCAAGGCACTGCTAAGACACCAAAAAGACATGAATCGCTTTGGTCTCCTAGTGCTATTTCATGTCTGCGAACAAATCCGATCCACAGCAGAACAGAACACTTCAGCCATTAAGTATACCTGCCTCTGCCTCACTGTCCTGATCTAAGTCTGGCTGATACAATGCGGTTTTACTCCAGACTCTATTTTCTTTTAGGCTGCAGTTCAGCAGCAGGAGCAAAGCAGGGTAACCGATGTGATTGCAGTTTATTGGGTCTCGGGTTTTATTATTAAATCTCAGAACTTTATTTGACCCATGCGTTTTTATGGCAGAATAAAATTTTCAAGTGCTTCCACCAGATTTTAAACATTAAATCCAAAAATCATGCAACATTTGTTAATTCTAATTTATAGGGCCATTTCACACTTGCCTTTAGAAATATTTACTAGATTGGAATGGAACGATGGAACGAAGAAGGATACAGGATGTTTGTATTTCTATATTTGTAGTGTAGCTATTTATAGTATCTGTAGGTTACAAGGTACACAGTTGCACAAACACTAAGACCAACCCAATATATTACACAGCTTACGGTCAATTATGCCATGTTGCAGTAATAAAAGCCTTGGGTTTCCAGTCCCTGTTGTTTATTGCACATACGAGCAGCGGGTATGAGTACCTATCCATTTCTTTTTAACAAGTAGAAACACCTTATGTTTAGAAGAGATTTTCTCTACCACAGGATTTATTTTGGGAAGCTTAGCTTTCCCTTTTATCCTTTGACAGTATTTTTAGTGTTTGATCTGAATCTGCACTGAATGAAACTTTCAAAATCAACAACCAATTACCTATCTTGAGATTTCTGAGCGAGGAGAAAGTAATGTGTAAGAAAGTTTTCACTGGTATTCCTATCCTACTGTACTGAACTGAACTCATTTTTAGAAAATTAAAGTATGTGCATGAAAGTTTCATACAAAAGAAGTTTTCTAAGGACGGCTTCGTTTGTTGTTATGCATTAAGATAATTTTTGTGTAAGGCATGGCGAACTTGCTAATGTACCTCTAGCACAAGACTTACAGGGCGAAGTTGTATCGTTGTATGTACCTAATGATATACATAAATATCTGTAACTATATTTAGCTGTTTTTTATTTAGTATACAGTGTGTCTATTCATTGCTGAGTACCGTAGTACTATTCCTACCCATTATAAATTACCTAAGGTATTGTATAGCAAAGCGCAGCGTAAACTATATTACCCATGTATCTTTTTCACTATCACTACACTACTTAGTATATTCACTACTTAGTATATTAATTGTATGCAAAGATGCTAATGCGGCATAAATGGAATCTACAATATAGTATATACTATTTTCTCCTTCCCGTCCATGCATAAATGGAACTATGATTAATTGACACTCTTCACGGGAATTTTCTTCTCTTTTGTGCTATTATTTAAGTCTAGGTGGTTAAATTAAGTAGGTCTTGCCTGGTCTGGCTTGGTATTATGGTGGCCTGGTCTCATAATATGCTAGTGCGTTGTAACTAACTCCTAAGTACTAGTAACTCATCGTCAGTGCGGGGATGAGACTGAGACATAGTGTGGGTTACCGTCATCCCAGCTGCTGTAGGCTATAAAGCATAGAATATAATAGCTAGTTTGGTTGCTTACATATTAGGTAAACTTTCCATGGTTTGGGTTTGGTTGGTAAGACTAGCGTATCACAAACATAGGATGTCGAGCACCTACTACTAAATTACTCGTTTCTGCTCCCCATTACTTATTATGAGGGAAACGGTATGCGGTATGCCATGTTCCGCTAGTACTTCTAGTATACCTACTAGACCTAGTCTCAGTGCATATAGAGTTACCAAATTAATATATTAGCTGAGTAACTCTTGTGATGCTTCAATTGTGTGGGATGTATTGTGTTTTGTGCCTGAAAATATGCCTAGTATCTAGGCCAGCAGTATTGCATTGTGATTTGCAAACATCCAATGTATATTTTTCGACTATGTCACAGTATCATGATGTTATCCCTGGATATTGCTACCACTTTCTATAAATTAACCTATCATAATTTCAATCCTTTGTTTGCCATAAATTTTACCTGAAACAATTTATAAGTAGAAGATCTGGCATTCTCTGTTGGATAATCCCTCAATCATTAACCATGTAAATAGATTTACTATTTAAGGGATGGTATTAGTGAGGTGGATGACAACCAGAATATAACTGCTACAACATATTGGTCTTAGTAATAAATATTAGGTCGTGTAGGTATGTATTTGCATTGTCTCATTCTCTCATTCGTCATTCACCTATATTATTATCCATAATGGCACGATAATCTGGATCTGTTTAAAATATAATTAGCAATGAACTTACCCTATTCGTGGTAAACGCTTGTAAATACAAAAATTGTGGAATCGTATTGTGTTTTAGTAACATCCTTTTAGAGACTGTCATTTATTTTATCTGCACATGTAATGATTTGCCTGCGTCTGTCTGAATATGGGGTCTGCTGATTATACTAACTAGGAAAGAGTGGATGATTTGCTAAGTCTGCCCCAGACCATTGTTGGTTAGTTTTCGTCTGAAACTGAGCATGGTGATTGTGTGTGCATTGTGGTGTGTTACTAACAGAATTAGTCCACATATTCTGCTATTGTGTTTACACATCCTAAGTTTCATGGCTTTGTTCATTGGCTTAGCTTATTTATTAGTATTAATATTCCTTAGAGAGAAGGATAAGCTATCATTGAATGATTGCAAAGATGAGACTGACTGCTGAATAGAGTATTAGCTATCCGATCATCTTTTGTGCATCATGCATGTCCAATTAACTTCTCAGACGATTACAAACTTTATTATTTTGGCTATCTTTGTCCTCATCACCATTCTTCGTGGCAACCAGTGTTGAAAGATGTAATTTTACTCATTGTAAAATATGACAGTTTAAAGAGGTGTAATCTTCATAGCAATTTAGTATGCAGACGACATACATAGGCATATACCTATAAGGTTTATCTATAAAGTCACGAGTAAAAGTCTAAAGTGGTTGCGGCTGTTGTGGTGAGGTAGTAATTATAAGATAGAGCTTCTCAGCTCATGGTCAGTTGGCGTAAAGTGTTAATAAATGTGGTCCATGATGCTAGACTATACTTAAATTAAATCTCATGCTTTTATTTTAATAGCATATTCGCTTACAGTTACTTCTTTGTATATAAATTGCCATTTCCTAGGAAAATTAGACATTCTATGCATTGTGAATTCATTTTATAGAATCTGTACTGTAGTTCTACATATGCTTACTTAGGTATGCGTCTAAATTAATTGTCAACGAAGTAGGTACGTTACATTAGTGATGCCCTTAATTATTCACGGTCTATTAGCTGTGACAATAAATTCGGTAATGCATTTCCTGTTGTAGAAGTTTGGTTTAGATCCGTTTTTGATAACATGATTAGTTTGAGGCAGAATTAACAAATACTGTTAATGCGATAATGCGAAGCAAAACGGTTTAGTTTCTCGAAATAAATTAGTTGGTACAATACTATAAGTATACCATACCATAATGATATACTAGAAATATATAAGTGTACCACAAGCATTAAATGGTGTCTCTGCTGTGGTCTGTATTGCTTGAAAGATATAACGAACCTGATTTGGCTAATATTGCGTTATTTTACACTTGTTGAATCAAATGCTTTCGTTTAACTAGCTTTTCTATTGTATTGCAGATAAACATAGACATAACTATGTATTTCTGCGTAATACTCATCATATTTATCCTTTGTAGTCATTTATGTGAGAGAGCATGTAGTATTATTGTAAACGAACATTCTCCAACTTACGTACAATGCAAACCAAAACAAACTATATTTCTTTGCATTATTTTTCATTGTGCAAGAGGTAATTGTATTCATTTTCCTGACATATCCATTAATCCTTATAGTTCGGATAGGAACACGTCCATAGTTCAGTCAGCTCACATCTGTTAATCTTTAAAAGTTATAACAAGGAAGTGTTAGTACAGTTTTTATATCATAGTCTCCTGTTTGCAGTAAATGGGAAAGAGTCTCAGGACAGGGCATAGGCTCAGGACAGGCAAACATAAAAGACAGCTCATAATATTGTATTATTGTCTGTCTGCTCTGTTTATTCGATGGCGAATTGTTTGTAAGTGAGCCTTTAACCATGTCCGACCGACAGGATAATAATAAGCATAGGATAGCGGGCGAAATACGGAGAAAGAAAGAGCAAAGTATGTAAGCCAACTTGTCTCACATCACTCGTTTTATTCGTCGTTTGTGGTTGAATGCATTGAATGATGTTTCTAGTGCATATTTGTAACAGTGTATTACGTACATATACATGTGTGCATAGCTTTCATCTTATAATTGTACATTGTACAGGGTAACTAACGTCAACCCGTAAATAACGTTAGTATTTCTTACATAAGTGGTCCCATTGAAGGCGTATCTACTAAATAGTTACATTGCCTTCGTTTGTTACCCAATGTAATGTTTAATAATTCGTAAAAGAATAATAAAGCAACTCTGAAAATGCTTAATTCTTAAGTATTTTAATCGTTAACAAACTTAAGAAATACCCTGTATATTTATGTAATATAATGTAATGTAAGGGGACCAATGCACAACTATTTTTATATTCCTGCCGTGTAAGAACAATGGAAGTTACACTGATGTATAAAATGTTTTCTCGGCTGTATGCTCCAATACTAGTGTAAGACATGTCACCGAAACCAAGTCAAAGTGAAGTTTAGCTATCTATTTTTTGGCCGTGGTGCAAGGAATGAGAAGAAGAAGAAGAATGAAAGTATCCGAGGCGTGGCAGAGACATAGGATGGCATGGCCCATTATCTTCTATTCTATTTTATTCCTTTGAACTTTGTTTGGTAATAGAGATAGAAGAGTAAATGTGCCACGGATGGATTCCATCTGCTTTACTTCCAGACTTAAAGAAGTCTCTTTGAGTTTCGCATTAGAAATCGGAACGCAAGGCAGCGAAATGCGAGAAACACACACTATACACTACACGTCACATGCAGTCACATTCTCATCCACATCACAATCATATAACATACAGATATAGAGTCAGAGTAGAGTAAAAGGCAAGAGAGATGTGTAAAACTGCCGACTCAACTCGGTGATCTGCATTAACACTAGAATACCTAAGTACTGCAATAAACTCGTAGGTGTTACGTACGGTGTTAGCACACACATGCTGAAAAGGTAACCATTGCATTCTCATACTACCAAATTCGGTTAACTATTATATCCATTCTGATAATGTGACCATTGCATTGTGCATTGTCTAGTTAATCTTTTGCATTGCAATACATTTGCTAAAGACTAATTTATTTTTTTAACTGCCTGTGGTGTGGTCTGTTTGTAAATTATACAGCCAACAGAAATACTTACCTGAACCTGCGTTGCGTATCTTTTCCTGGCACTTGCTTACTTGTATGTAATCTAGTCAACGCATCTTGTGTGTATCGTATTTTAAATTTATATTCAGTAACAAAAGTAACGTTACTTTGTGTACACATATCATTAGCTGCTTTTTGAGTGCCTGATTTAACGTCAACATGAATTACAGTGCATACATAAAACAGAGAGCCATTTAGCACATGTTATATAGCAATACAGAATATTAAAGGCTTACCATGGCAAGATTGTCTTATCGTACCTTTATGTGAATACTTAAGTTAATTAAAAGTCTTTACATACTTAGATAAAGGTAACGCAATCTTAATCCTATATCCTAACTGGGTAATGCTTAAATGCTTACGTGATTTTACCTTGTTGTGCTGTGCTGTTGTGATCTGATAAGGATGCCTAGTCTTAAGTTACTACTTATTTTATGTCAGTTAAGTGTCATTTGACTTTATGGTCTATTAGGAAGTGTTCCAACCATTCACAAGAGCTTAATGGTTTGAATAGTTGAATGTAAGTGTAAGGATCATATAATTTTCTACTGCGCCTCCTTGCTTTATGGAATTTAGAATACGTTTCCGCTCATTTGCATATTCATGAATATTTTTAGCCAAGCCAAGCAAGGCATGGAAAATAGCAAAACAGAATATTTTGTGTAGCGAAACAATTCAGTTTTAGCACAGATTGTGAAGTTAAGTCTACCACCATAGCTAAGGCTAATATCTGTGGATAAACTCCAAAGTTGACTCTACTTTGGCTGTTATTGTGTTTTGCATGCTTGTAAACATAGCATACTGCATTGTATATAATATATGCACGTACGTATGTACATAAACAAAGCATAAGCTCAGATTTAATACATACAGATGCATGTATGCGTGTTGATAACGGCAATGACATGGTTTTGATCTGTCTAGTCGTTTCGTCTGGTTGTTAACAATATAACAATTCAAGAGTATATTTTTCTTAGATTACACTACCGTAGCATCTCCGCGAAACATTGCAATTGTGTTTGTCAAGAACCTTAGACTAGACAGTTAATGTATGCCATACCAAGTCATTCAAGTCAATCTACGTAAGATCAGATAAAGTATATTGGAGCATTTGCAGAGTTGGGACGTTGGGAGAGTGCACTTCAAATATAGTTTCATAATCTTTAACAGTTTTCTCTTTAGTCAGATCCACTTTTATCAAATTACTGCTTTAATGTTCGTTTTGTATATGGTGCAGTATAAATATTTAGCGAAAATAAATGATCAGATGAATAGAAAGCTCTAGAAATGCGAACTTGACAAGCCATATGCCATGCTAGGTATTTTAAGTAACGAGAGTCAAGTTCACATTTTTAGTTCTAGGTTAACTCAAATAAAAATGGGTTGAACCAAACTCTAGTACCTATTTAAAGAGATGTTTATACATGCTCCAAGTATAATGATGGGCTCCTGTCTGCATAAATACGTCTTTGACGTTGTGAACAGCTCCGTTGGGCTCTATCTAACTACCTACTCATAATAACATAATCTTTATCTTACGCTTTATAATAGTGTTGCAGTTATGGAAAGGAAACCATGTGGACACGAATTCTTTACAGTGCGAATATCAACAAACCAAGGCGTGGTTTCCTCATCACAATATACATTCTCTATTCTATTTCATATACCTTGTACGCCTTACCTTCATTGATATGTACTTGATACTATCTGTAATAATTTTCTAACTACACCAGCAGGAGTCTTATAAATAGGTATTTAACGTCTGAGCATCTATCCATTGTATAATATTGCATTGATATCATAGTAAGAACGGATACAAAAAGGATACATTGACTATTCAGCGAAGATAAATGGCAATGGCACCTTCTGACAATCTTAAACTTTAAGTAGGCTTCTCATCCTGAGTACTGTTAACTACTTAATGTGGTAAATGTGCTCTGAGGATTTAATGGTGAATAGCAAAGCCATTATGTTTACTCATCTCAACTCAACTGACCTGCTTACATCTCGAAACAAGCACAAGTTCCGTTTTCCTTCCTAAACAAACAATCAACGCACTATGCCCCTTTATATACAAATGTAGTCACTATCCAGAGATTGAACACTGAACCTATCTGTTAAGCGTTACATCCAAAATACCAAGCTAGATAATTTATGCAAACTACGTAAAAGTAATCGATGTTGTCGCATAAACGAATAGTAAATCTAAATGCCTTTCTGAGTTACAAATTCTAACTTCACGCATGCTACAGTATGTATTTGTATTATGATTTTACAAGTTAAAAGTACAACAATCCACTGTCGCCTAAGGTTTCTCTTTTAATTAATTTCAGTTAAGTTCAGGAACAAATTCGTACATACGGAATGAAATTACTAACTTAGCTATTTATCATTATTGCATACACTGTCATTGTCAACCCTATCTTCATATTAAATATTATCATCATGCCGTTTAGCAATGAATTCGTGCCTGAAGGCTACAGAATGTCATGTGGATAATATTATGCGTAAAGTTTGTAGATAATTAATTATTTACTAGATTATTAGTTTCGTTTGCTCACATCCTCTATGTTTCAGTTTCTCCATCTCCCTTCCAACATTCCTTACTCTAAAGTGTAGAGAGAGGAAATTGTCAATGAAACTAATACGCAAGTTGTTAATCTTAAATGCAAGTGGGGGTTTCCTGCGTTGCTTTAGTATGCTCAGGATAGTCGAACTATAGTGTATGCATGGGGCATTAATAAATAACACTGCATTATACTTAGGGCCTTGCTGTAAAGTGGATGCGTTTATTTGCGTATACAAATGTGCTGTATACTGTATAGTACACTATACATTTTGCATGTTTTCGGAGAAGAGACGCCTACTTACGGTACGGTTAGCGGTTCGGATGCGTAAGTGCCTTGCTGAACAAAATATGACGGATATTGAACGTAGTACTTAAGTATTAAGTATATGTAGGTGTAATGTAATGTGCAATGAATTGTAATTATATAAAATATCAGGAGATATATTGTATGTTAGTATGTATATCACAAAAGGGTGAAAGTTTTTGGTGCTGTGATGTGAACAAAAGACTACGATGATGAGATGAGTATTACTATTACTGACACTGACTATGGGTTGCCTTCGCCTTGTCTTTGTTATGTTGTGCTATTCCTGGCTGTAAGTGCTGGCATGCATGTGTGGTATGTGAATGAGCTCCTAGACAATGCAATGAGACGAGAACAAGTATAGATTTATGCTCATACTTACGTGTTTTGTGTTGCGTTGTTCTTCCTCTGCGTGCAGTGCAATTTGTCCTAGTAAATTGTAGTTAGAGACATAGGTCCTTAGGTGGGGGCACATAATAAATAATACATTCCTCGTCTCTCTGATATTTATAAGGCGACCAGACCCAAATGAGACTATGTAGATTGCCTAGACGTTTACTAAGTATACTTTGTATGTTATATTGTATGTACTACTTTGAGATAATCTCTATTCAATAGAATTGATTCTATTTAGTATTAAAATTCAATACCTTAAATCATTCCATTTTCCGTATATAGTAACATGGAACTTTAACCTCTGTACATTATTCACTAACTATATTAGTAGTCATCATATTCCCTTCTAATAGGACTTTTTATTTTAAGTTTTTATTACCAAGTCATTTCATGTACGTAGCTGACTTGACCCTAAGCTAATAATTGAGAAGATAAAGTTTGGCATTATCTGTAGAAGAGGTAACACGGTATTTTCATTCAGTTCGAATGGGTTTCACCTATTTGTTTCCTGGTATATGTGATGTAATGGTCTGATAAATGGCTACTTAATACTTACTATACTTTGTTGTAAACTATTTCATATGTAAAAGCATGAGGGAGATCAACTAAACTACTCGTATATCAGTAATAAGTAGTGTGCACAAAAGCAATTCTACGAAAAACTGTGCATACATCCATGTTTATATGATTACTATAAGACAACATGTATTTGTCTATATCTCCGAGCAGAAAATCGCATTAGTGTTCCTATCAGTACTTACTAGTACTAGAGCCGTGATATGTTAAAGTGTGCAATAGAGTTCTAGTTCTACTTGTAGTATTACAACAGGAAAAGATAAGAGAAGTGATCCAAGTGGAAAGAATTGTGAGATGAGATGAGATGAAAGAGTGAGCTAAAAATAGTAGTTAACTGGGATCAAGTTAGCAACGCTTCTTCTATGTCTGCTTCCCTCCCAGCCTACTACTTGCCATGTATATTACAGATTACAGTACAGTACACAGTTCAGCTCAGTCAGTACATAGGAACTATTCCATCCAGTCTTCGCCTAACCCTTTATCTTCTTCTCGGCTTTCTCAAACGATCTTCCCTGCCTTCCCTAATATTCATACATCTATAATATCAACATCCAATAATGCAGAGATACGATAGGCAATAGGTATATAATGTGTGTGCGCTATATATACAGTTTATATTGAGTTTGGAATGGTTTATCTGTTGTTTAGGTTTAGATTATATTAGATGTGTGCAATGCAGTCGAGTTTAAGTAACTCATTTTGCTCCGCGCATTGTACTCGACTCTTTCTATCTATCCTGTCCCTGTCTGACTGAACATTGTATACAGATACTGTGTGTGCAGACTAGTGATGCAGAAAATACTCTACTATCTGTACTGATATGCAAAAACATTTTATATACTACCTCCAATTGTATAAATAGGCTATGTTTTAATGTGCAGTGTAGTGTGTGCACTGTGCAGGTTACAGTAAGTTGTAAATCATCCATGAACAGAAAACAAACCAGTACAGTACGCATACAAATTAAATAAAGTAAATATCCTACACTAATTGCATGTAACTTTGTCGTTAATAGGTAGTAATACACAGAATATGTAGGATCACAGATCTCTATGCAAACATACTGACATATATTGCTATTGTATAGTCTAATATAGATTTATGACTCATTCGTTTTTCCATTTCAATCCTATTATTTTTGTTAAGTACTTCTACATAAAAGCAAAATTCCTAATCCTCTGTGTACCAAGTGTACCTACCGTAAATTTTACATATTATAACGGACAAACATGTACGAAAATTAACAACATTGTCGGCATATGGCTTACTTTTGCAACAAAAGCATCCAATAAAATACATAGATATTTTATTGCTAGAAAATTCAATGTACTTTATTCTTTACCTGGGTATTATGTAATTTAGTATATACATGCAGTATGCATATGTAATACTCAGTATACTGTATGTACAAGTGCATATAGCAGCACTGTACTAATATGTATGCTAAGTATTCTGGTGCAAACTTTGCACCTAGTGTACAGAAATAAGATTTTTTATTACTTTTGCACTTTTTCTTTCTTACATATTCTCATAGAGTTCTAAAAATTGTTGACAAATCGGGTATTGAGTTAGTTGCCATTACCATACAATATTCGTGGTTCACAGTACACATTGTCATGAAGGTATGGTACCTAGCTTTATCTTAGATTTATATATACACGGAATTATACAAGCGTTTGCTCGAAAAAATGCGGTGACATCAGTAAATTATGTTTCATTGCTGTTACATAGTATAATTATATGCAGAATGTATACATTGGTGCAATATGAAATGTTTATATATGCGTTGATCCCTTGTACGATGTGATGGTGGGTTTAATGCTTATAGTTAACGTAATACGCTGAAGTGAACTTGCTACATAGATTAAATTATTATGTAGAAGTACCATCATCATAAGCGAAACTTGAATATTGCATAGCTGTGGCTCTGGCATGGTTTCGGACATCATCAATTTTAATCCAAATCTAACTCGTGGTACTTTCTATAGAATTGCGTAAGTATAAGTGCTACAAGCATAGGTATAGAATGTAGGAGATAGGAAACTGTGGCTACATACGTAAGTGTACTATATAAATAAGCTTGTAGCCTTCTGTACAATGTACACTGTAAAGTGCACGCTTACTTTTACATAATGAAGGTGTAGGTAATGTGAGTTTGCTGAAGCATTACTGCCCAGGCCAGACCAGAAGGAGGAAAACACTCAGAGATAAGCTGTGCAGTAGTGCAGTTGAAGTATCGTGAAACTCCCATGTAATGTAATGAATTTGGTGTGTTGAAATTGCAAATAGGATTTCATTTGAGGTTGAGAGAGGCTTAGTTAACCCTAGCCTACTTGTATGTGCAGTTTCGGAGGAAAGAAAGGATTAATGAATTAGATAGAACAGCAGAGGCTGCAATGAAATTCACGTAATTGCAATGCAATTTTTCTAGATGTAGAATGACAGTAGAAACTATCCATTTATCCATTTATCTGATGGCCTTGCTTGTTTTGTTTGTTTATAGGTGGACGATTCGGCCATAGTGGGTCCTCCAGCCAAACGTAAATCTGCATCCGATGACCCGGAGAATGTTGTCAGCAGAGAAATCAAAAAGGTGAGCCTTTATGGAGTTTTATTATAATATTTTCTAGTTAGTAAGTTATAAAACATTCCTGGCCTGACTTGGCCATGAAAATAGTTTTCTGCGGTATAAGTTATAGGAAGAAGGAAAGGAATGTAATGTAATATCTGGTAGTTATAAATATGTTATTATTGGACGTAACAGCACATTTTTCAAGTGGGAAAGGTCCAATATCATACCATAACCATAACATGCGAGTTAGAATAGTTTATAGATAATGTTTTCGAATACATAGTTTTCTGTATCATTTATCTCAGTTATGGATAGGAAAGAAAGTGAACTGAAGTGAACTTTTTCGTTATTGGATCATAAATTGAGTAAGACTGGACAGGATGAGTGGAGGGTGACGCAAGTTCAAATTGCTTACGTGGCTACCTTCATCTGTTTTACTCAGCTGGTAGAAACTCTATGAAGATTTTTGCTAACTTAGGTATTTACAGATATATTAGATATAGTATATAACTTTTAGCTTGTACATGCAAACATCAACATTGCTGACACTTTTCTTTATCAAAAACATTCCTCTCCAAAAACATCAGTCAATTCAATACAACAGATAATAATAGCGAAAAATTGGAGCTGTATATAATTGTATATAGTACGTCTTTGTAAGAAAAATAGCAAATTTGAAAGCTCTTGACATGGTTAGAGAAATGGGACTAGATGAATTATTAATTTATGAAAGATTCTTCGACTTTATACACTGTGTGTGACAATAGGAAAGCTTCTCTATTGATTGAAGACCATAACAGAACCAGACCAGACCAGCATCAGAGTCAGACACTTGAAGATCGGTTAGAATTTGTTCATGTCATTATGTCACATGCATTCCTCCCTTCATTGTCCTCCAAAGAGATCTCCATTGGTCTTGGTGCTGCTGGTTTTGGTTTCCTTCTGGTGAGTGTTTTCAGCCAGTCCTAAATTTCTATTCATAACTTTTAATTGGAAAAGTGCTTTTGTATTGCTAATGGGGTTTTTGTGGCACCGAGAGGAAGAAAGAAAGCTACCGCAAGATTTTATTGAGGAAAGTGTAATAGCCCACTTCACTTTGCGGTTACGTTACGGTTATAATATTATCCTACTCTTCAATTCAGTTTTTGAATAGTTGAGTAGAGTTGCGTTACGTTGCGTTGAGTTAAATACAAGAACTATGAACATGACATGAACTGTAAGGTAAACTATAAAGAACGCTTACACTTCTTGGTTACATGGTATGGTATGCACTAAACTATAAATATATACTTAACGTAACTTAGGAAGTATAAAGCTAGGAAAATGAGGAAGGAAATGGAAGCATAACTCTTCATCTTGTAAATATAGACATACAATATTTAATGTTTTTCTTATTGAGCACTAAAATGTATGAACATCATGAAAGACACATGTTTGGCGAGGCTGCTCGAGCTAAGTGTGAAAGTTCATCTCTCATGTCATATTTAGTTCATTTTATTGGGTTTCGCAATTTTTGAAATCTTGCGTTCATATTTATATGGAAATACTAATGTACGATCATAAGATCATATCTACTTGATAAAATCAAGAGGAGAGAACGCTATTGACAATATTAAAGTATAGCACGCACTGCGCAGCTTTATAATGCCTTGCGTGAGCATTAAAGCACAATTTTGACAGTTTGTTTACGTTATAAACTATTCCATGTCTACTAAAAGCAATTCATCTTTATTGCATTTTAACTAGGTGATGTAGCATGTAGCGGCTTTAGATCCGTCTACAAAGGTTTAACTTATCAGACTGATGCAATGTATTTGGAAGATTATAAAAAGACTCTGCACATATTTCTACTTAAAAACCTACAATTATTGTTTTATACATTCGTTTCTCGCTATTCTCCGCTATTGCTATTACTGAGAAGACTGAAAATGATGGGCAAAGTATTGCCACAAGGGGTAGATCATTAAAATATTGACATTCGTACATAGTAAAATCTGTTCTAAAGACATATTTACATTTTCTGAAGGAAAAAATAAGAATTAATGTTAAGTCCTGTCTACTGTCGTTTTCCTTGTCTAATTCGTCCATAGTTACTTATTTTCCATACTACGTAGCATATATAATAATATTTATGTTATATACGTTTGAATTAGTTGAAAATCTGATACGATACAGATACAAATGTAGTATGTCATACATAGTCTGTACTCTACTTACAAAGAGAATCACGGAGAAAAATAAAACTCTTTACCTGTTTCCCCCTACCGGTTAAAGCTATATGGTCGATACTGCAGATCGTTCAGGGGTACATAATGTTATTTGTAATCTATAGGACCTATATTAGCGCAAAGACTAAAGTCTATAGTTGGATACCAAGGTTCGTTGACGTATTTTGCGGTGTCGGTTGTCCTAAGATTTTCTGACGGGTCTGTCTATACTGTAGCACTTTTCTTTATATTGTTAGTTCGTTTTTCTTTAGGTTTTAAGCTCTTAACTTTTTCTACGCTAGGAGAAATAAGGAATTGGAACGGAGTGACGTGACTTGAGATTCAAATCAGGTTTCAATGTTTTCTTTTCCCCATATTCTTTACTTTCATCTGTATCTTTACTTTACTGCTTACCTCGCCTACGACTACCTAATTTAAGATTAGTCGAATCCAATGATATTATAGCTACTTATTTTCATGACACGTAGTTGTGCTCATTTTGCATACAATAATTTATGTATAGAGATTGTGGAGACGATAGCTTTGGCAAACGATGTATAAAATCATTTAATTAATTTAATTTAGTTTGTACAAGCGCTAATAAATATTGGAGTTTGTTAGTAAATCTAATATGTTGACGGTTTTACTGTACTTATAAAGTAGGTAGCTGCAGGGTTACGGTGCAGTAAATATAGTAAATGTGTAAAGTGATTTTTAGCTTTCCTGCGCTAGGAAGCGTACAAAAATAAAAATGTTCTATTCCCTTAAGGTTGCCTTTGATATTATTAATAATAACGACCATGTAATATTATGTATAAGACTATAAACACTTCTGTTTCGGGTGAAATTTTAATTTCCATTGTTTCCCAGAAGCATTTATCCTTTACCTACTTATTTTTTGGTTCCTGCATTTGAACCATTAAACAGCAAAACTGTGTTTTGTTGTACTTTTTCTTTGAAGACCTTAATACATTAAGAGTTTCCATATATAACATGTAATAGGGTTAAGCATGAACCTTCTACATAGAAGTCTTGCAGTTATAGTTGTAATAAAATATGCCGCATGTTGCCTAGATGTCATTTATAAAGTGGTATAAAGCTAGTAGGTATGTAGTATTGTATAAAGTGCAGAGTAATGAAAAACATTTTTAGTAAAAAAAACTTGTGATAGAAATGGTGCCTACATAACATTACCCTGCATAAATAAAACTCTTAAAGTTGTGTTTTAATTTTTAAGCAAGATTTTCGCTATTTTATGCTGAGGTACCTTAAGGAGGGGAAGCGGATGCCATTTCAAAAAAACCTTGACGAAGATTCTAGACATATAATTTTGTCTATGACAGACAAGACATACGTATAGTATTTGTGATAATATGATACTATAGTTTTCGATTCCAATGTACTTTGACGTATTGAAAATGTATAATGGTAAGGTATGCTATTATTATGGTAAAAGGCTATTATAAGTTGATGTGAAATTGATATCGTCGGATAGTTGAGTTCAACTTTAATTTATAGTGAGTATGTTTGGCATACAGAAACAGTAAACAATATATGATAATTTCAGTTTAGGGTAATACATACCAAACTGTAGAATTGAAGGATAGAACAGGGATAGTTGGGAACATTGCAGGAAAGGTTTACACTTATGTATAATGAATTTTAACGATTTCTACTTGGCCCTTTTTAATTATTCAGTGTTTGACTACTACGTACGTGATTACATGTTATGCTTTTCCTTCGGTTATACTTTGTGTTCCGTCCGACTATTCGATTTAGTTTAGGCAAGCCAAGCCATCGAAATGGAGATAGCATTCCACTTTTAATATTAAAACTACATAACCTATATTCCACTATGTCATGCATGTATCCAAATACATAACATAACTATATATTATCCAGCAGAGGATAGGTAATATTATACTCTGGGTCTGGCCTGGCCTAGGAGAGAACCTGACTGAGCCTCTGGATTGAATTCGCCTTTCGTTTCTGATAGTATATGCTATGTATGGATTAGATGAGCTAACTTCTTTCCAGAGTTTTCAAGTTATTTCGTCGATGTTGGATTGCTTTGCCTTGCTGGTTCTGCAAGTTACACACACACTACACTGTACATATGCAGTGCATTGGTGTAGTCTTTTTGGATATGAAATGGTTTGGTGTGCCATGCCTACCGACGATAGGTTACAGAAAGGATAGAGCGAATGTATCGAACATACCAACTACCAACAACCAAAACTATCAGACAAGACAGAGACTCCAGTTTGAGTTCATGAATATTTAGACTGCTAACTGTGGAAATTTTGTGATCTGATAATGCGGCAAGAATACTTATGTGTACTGTACTGCACAGCACACATTCTTAAACAAGTAGAAAGACTGTTCATCCCCAGACATTTTCTCACATCAACTGTGTTATTGACTTACGTTAGATATAATTTCCTAGGCTATAGCTATTTGTATTTTGGCTTCGCTTTTTAATAAACACATTCTGATATAGAGAAAGAATGTAGGAAATACCATAGATATTCTTAATTTGCATCTAATTAAAAGATGTGAAGAATGTTGCAAGGAATATATGAGAAGTGCTGATAAGTGCACACCTGCACATTCATCTCTGAGCAAATTGTACGTTAAAAAGTGTCTACCTAATAATTACTCTGAGACATGGGATATTATGAGTGTAGGTATCTACACATTTTAATTTATGTACTTATGTTATATTTTTTGTGTAGTTTATGTAATGTACACCGTTAGCCCTTACTTATCAATATGTAAATGATATATGCATAAGAAGGCAAAAGGTGCACGAGGCAGTAATTTAATATGTATTTAGTATGTAGTCAAGGTGTATGGATATGAAAGGATTGTAATGCTATAAAGATGAAGTGGGGTAGAGTAGAGTGCGAATAATAATTCAGTTATAAGGATTATGGTAAGGATAATAGTAGCATATAATGTAGGATATAGTGAAGATATATGGGATGAGAAAGTGTAAAAGTGCTTTTTGGTTGGTGGGCTAAAGAAAATTCCTTTTTGCCATGCAGAACGAAGAGAGGCTTAAGAATGATTGAGGGAAAATGAAATGAATAGAGACAACGTCCATGCAAAACGAGTAGCTCGTGAGGATTTTTATAGTAAAAAGATGCTTATCATACTATTATATGATACTCTTGGGCCGGGACAGGCCGTAAGCAAAGTTTTAAGGAATAATATCCTATGTATGTATATGTTAAGCCATTTAATAATGTCATACTGAAGTTAGGCTGGAATTCTTATATTTAATACTTAAGTACGTGTGGTTGCCTTGCATTGCCTGGCAGAATGGTGTGCTGTGAATCTGAATCGAGTTATTTGAATTAAATTAGAATTGTGTGCTTAATTCTCTCTGTTTATGAAGAAGTTGGTGACATTTAATGAGGTCTTAAAACGTGGGAGAATTCATTTGCCCACTCTATATTAGTTATTGTCCTATTTAATGTTCAGAATGGTTTTATGTGCTCGTGTCATGGCATTGTCGTCTGTTCTGTTCTAACTGACTCATCCAATATTTTTTTAAATTTTTATGAGTTTTTGTTTTGATAAGATTAGCATTTGTGATTATGAATCATATTCACTTAAATTGAATGACAATGCTACTTATTCTCCTTTTCTGATTCCATTATGATTGTGATGATGATGCTAATGATTTGGTTTTGACACGAAGCATAATGTGTTTTGTTGTTGAAAATGTTGAACATGCTCGCTCTAGTTTTGCATAGTATTTTGCAATTGTTGCATGAAAATTAATATTTATATATACCATATGGAAACATGTTTGCGGTAGCTACAGATACGCTTGGTTATGTTATGTTATGTACAGATAATATATGGTATATAATTTATTTTGTACTTAGGGAGCAAATGTTTGTATTATTATGATGATGAATTATAGAGGCAGCTGTGTTGGCTGACATAGAATTTCTTTGGAGCAATACAGCAGTAAATCGTTACATAAAAAAGTAGAATGGAGCGTATGACGTGAACAAATAGTTAGCGATAAGAAATAGAACAATAATTGTTCTTTATGGTTGGCTCGGCTTCGTTTTTTGTTTAGATTATTTTAGAGTAGATAGAAGACAATCGCAATCAGTTGATGACTGAACTGAGGTTATATGGGAAGAGAAACTAAATTCTTTGCTTTAGTTTCGCACAAAATAGAAACTGAGTCTCATCCGGGCATGTTCTCATTTTCTACGAGCTTGTTGAATGCTAAAAAACATTGTGGAGTTGTGTATGAGAGTAGAGAGTCCATTAACCATAAGAAAATAACAGAAGCGTAAATATAAAATATAGTAGTAAAGTAAAACCATATAGACATACAGCCAAACAAGCAAATCTGTCTTCTGATTCATATATAGCAGATACGTTTTATTGTATGAATGATCTATATAATGTACTTCTACTTTTATATATATGCTTAATGCTTAAGGTGCCTAACATATATTTCCTGCATGTATAGGCATGTACATATTTTGCACAAAATTCTCATCTTCAATAGATGTTCCATTTATTTCCTCATTGTTCAAGTATATTTTGAAGGAGGACAATGCAATACAATGCAGCACTCAATGCTCTACAATATAACACAAGGAAAAAAGTCAGACACGACGGCATTGCATTGTCTTAAAGAGAGCAGAATCCCAAAGTTGGACCTAATGCAAGGAAACTTCCATTTTTTGCCACAAATATACAGGGTTCTTTAATGGACTTGTTCTTGTCTGGAAGAGCTGTGAAGAAAATTGAAAGTGCATGTAGCTCCGGATGACAGAATGCAATGCACTTTAGTTTTAGACTGTAATTTTGTATAGGAGCACATAAGAGCACTTATTAATAGAATAAAGAATAGTAAGAGGGAAAGAGGAAACTGTGTAGTATAGTAAGTATCACAATCGCCCTGTGTATACTACAAGAGTAACTGTAAGATACATTACTGTAGTAGGAACGGAACAGAAACTACCTACTTTTATACCGTAGAAAAGGAAAATAAGATAGAGAAAATCCGTCCTGGAGAAAAAGATGAGGAGAGAGAGAAGAAAGACTCCACAGTTCCCCGGTTTCGGTTCAATTCAGTTTCGTTTCGGTCTCTTTGCAAGTAAGGACTAAGTAGACACTCTGGAAGCCGTATCGTATCGTAACCTAAATGTAAGTAACACGGCAGCTATCTACAAGGTAGGTCTGTGTATTGTATAATGGGCCGACTGGTTCTGTTCTGTCTTACATGACAGTTGAGTGAGTTGAGTTGAGTACTTAGGTAGGTAGGTATTTTGTAGGTAAGTAGAGTACATTCTACAGTACCTTACGTCTTACGTAATGTATGTAGGCTGTAGAGTGTAGACTATGAACGGAAAAGAAAGTTTCTCCTGTCCTGAAAGACAAAATATGTATATGTACTACAAGCTACAGTGAGTGAGTGGATCAAGTATAAGTAAAAAGCTCATTCTGTCTAGCGTGGCCTGGTTGTGTTGGGAGTCGGGGTTGCATTGGGTACTTTCATAATGGTGATAGGATAGTGGGAAATAAGTATTTTTACACTGTTTGATATACTTAGGTACAAGGTCTGTCGGCCTCTTTGTATGGGTTGGTGCATAGATGTTAGGTAAGTTAGGTTGTAGCATCTAGGTAGAAAATAAATATACTTGGGTTTTTATATGTATGATACCGAAGGAGAATAGAAAGAGTGTTGGTTTGGTTGCAAGTGTAAATATACGGACTAGGAGATAAAAGAGGTAGTAGGTAGGTACTTAGGTAAAAGAGAAAAACTTGAAGAAACAGTGTAGTTTGTATGTAGGATAGCTTCAGCAGCTAGGAAGAGAAAACTTAGAAAAAGGAAATAGAGCGAAGATGAGAAAGAAAGCAAAGGTTTGGTTTGTGTTGTACGTAGTTGCGTTCTTACTTCTTACGCTAACGTTAGATAAGTTGCTACTACTATTATATTATATATTGTAAGGTCCGAGACTATAGCCACGGACTTACACCACATCACCATCTCCTCATCCCTACTGGACTCTCGGTCAACGCACTTGCACGTTATCTCCAGTGATTATGGAGATTCATTATCTCTCAGTGCAGTGCGCCGACATACATACCATACCATGCCACTACTTAGCCTAATCTTA
>JAQFYC010000276.1:0-66796 GCA_034694165.1 Tomocerus mixtus
GGACCAGTTTCCCCCCACTCCCCTACGAGAAATTTTGAGAACATGAAGATCAATTTTGGGGTTCTAAAGCAACAGCTTTCCGATAAAAATAATATCGTTAAGATTTGTTAATCGATTTTTGTTGCTGGTCTATTTGGAAAATAGACGGTCAGTATCTAACGAAACATCTCAAAAAATATTATCTCTGTTGTTGGGTGTACGAGAATTTCCTGCTGGGATTTCAAAATACGAGAGCTCACCACGCAGTTGGACACATATTATGCATATTTATAGACACGTAAAAGAAATCGGAAAATTGACATTGTTAAGGGACCTCATTTCCAACAAACAGCTAAAATTGGCACAATATTCACTACCACAGTTATTTTAACGGTAGAATTTAGATATTTTTGTGTTGAATTATTGTATAAAGCAATTAGCTTAACCATTAAATAGCATATATGTACATTTGTCAGAATGCGTCCTTAAAATAGTAGTAGTTGCATAAAACACGTTTAATTATAAGTGTCAACGTCAGTCGTCAACCAAAATTAAAATAGATTACACCAGTTAACTTAATTAATAAACTGTTGCCCTAATTTCTTAAAGATTAAATAGGTTGCCAACTAAATATGTTTATATTTAACAGTGCTTATTAGAGCAGAGAATAATACGACTTTGATTGGAGTCAAGCCGGGGAAATGACTTTTTCGAATTGCTATGAATTTAAATGAAAAAGGAGAGCAAACTAGAAGAAACTAACGCCTACAACACTACACCCTACGCAATACATAACAAAATGTCTTTTAATTTACTTAACAAGAGGAATTCTAGGGAATCTCGTCCACGTCCTTCTTGTTAGTGTAGGTTGTAGCTTGTAGCTTGTACTATTTCAGATTAGCTACAGTTATTTTATTGTTAACTACTATCCTAAAGAGAAAGCAAGTATGCAATTAGGGCTTTCTCGTCAAATCTCATCCTTCTTCTGCTGTTTCCTACTTGTAGGGTAGCTTTGAAGGTTTCTTGGAAAAGCTATGCTAACATTTATATCTCTACTGTCCTCTTCAGGTAATTAACTACATTAGCCCTACATAATAGGGAACTAATTGGCTACTCTTACGCAAACATAAGAAATAGCCCAAGCTCTACTTCACTAAACGATCTCTATTAAACTCTTATCTAAGTAGCCAATTAGGAAATATTTAGCAGAAAATTCTTTATCCGTAATCTGTATTGTATATACATATGCACAAAATATACATTACGATATACGAATAAATTTCACTGGAATTGAAAAGGTTGTATTTATTTCTAGTGTACGCCAATTTGCCAATTAGGACGCATTTCCTAGAATACTTCTATAAGTACTATAAGAGCAAGCATATTATCTTAAGTAGGTTTCAGCCACGAATGTTGCGGATTTATTTTTCAATGTAAAAAATAATTATAAAAAACAATTCTCCTGATCATTAGAGATTCTTCTAGGAATTACTATATTAATTTTATTTATTTGGTACACTAGGGTTCTAGGATATCCAACCATAAAGAAATTAAAGGCAATACAAGTTTAACCTTCATAATTTAGGGGTTAATGGCTAATGTAAGAATATCTGAGCCATGCTTACAGATATTTAGAATTTAGAGTATATTACGTAAACGTGTAGATTTTCTATACAGTAACGTATGTGTTTGAGTACCTATATTGTATTTGCACGGAAATGCGTCCAAGAGTTGAGTAGGTATATGCTATTTAAGATATATAAGCAGCTAAGCTAAGGATAAGTCAGAATGTAAATTGCTACACTTTCATAATAAATATAAGTAAAGGATAGCTTGTCCCTGTCATGTACAAATATACGTAGGAAATACGCTAAGGTTAAATGAAAGTATATGGTAACGAGTTGAGGAACAGAAGAAAGGCTTTACCTCTCTGCAAACTAATTACAGGTCTCCATTTCCATCAACTGGACTTTGCCAAAAGAAATATCCACAATTCTAGTCTGCCTATACTATAAGTACATAAAGAGAAATACACCGTCGAAGCTACAGCGACTAATCAAAACAGATTTCGTGTTGATTGTGTGAGAAAGGAACTGTTGAGAAGGGCTGACTAGCAATCTCCTGAATATTTTATGCAGGTTTCTCCAGTCCAGTTCCAGTCAGATAAATAGCAGAGCAAAGCCTTAGTACTCACACTTACTGTATAACGAAAGGAACCTTTATCAGAAAACCTGCAAAAGTTGATTGTCCGATTCGGCCCGTTTCTAGTAAAAGTAAATGTGCCTTTGCTTTCCTTCTACTACATACATACGAATTTATATAGTAAACTTATAAAAACAATTTCCCATTTAGCATTTACAGCTGAAAGTAGCATTTCGAAAGTTGAAGCTGGGAACACTAAGGCTAGTGGTTATTGCGTTCTTTAAATATGACTTTTAATGCCCGTTTAACCGTGAAAGTTACTATTTTGTGCTATACTATACTTAATAAAACTAAATTCCCTTAGGACTGAAATTATATAATATACAATTATTATAGGCATGGCTAAGTAAGTGAGAGTGGAGAAATTATAAGGCAGTTTAACTAACGCACTGTAGCTGTAGTGTACTGTACATAGAAGTCAATCTGCAGTCTTGGAGTCTTATGTAGACTTTAAACTAACTACCTAACTAAGTTCTTTGGTTATTGGTGAATGGAGGATGGAGGATGAGAATTTCCTTTGCTTTGGTTTTCGTTCCGTATTCTCTATAAATACTTACATACTTATTAGCAGTTCCCGGACATTTGTTGATTCAGTATTTATTAATAGCCAAAAATATTTAATTAAATATTTTATAAAATATTTTAACATAATTTGCGAAAATCTTTGAAAATCTTCTAGTTGTGTTCGGTATAGTATAGGGCAACTAATGTTAAGCACAAGTACTTTCTATATAGGTGTTAGAAAATTCTTTTAGAAAAACCCTAGCAAAATTCCCTGACTATTTACTTGAACATTTTTACAGCAAATATTTATTTCTAAATAAAAGCCATTTGTAAATTAGCTTTTACATCTACAGTTTTTAACGCTTAATTAGTCAAGCATGTAAACGTCTTAAAAAAGTATCTTCAGACTTTTCCAGAATTTAAATTTAAGTAAATGTATATCCGGATCCTGATTTTGGGTAAAGTGAGTTGAGGAGGAGGAAGTAACTGCTGGGCGCAACTCAAAATTAAAAGGTGTAGGAAAGCCTATAATTTCTGACCATAAAAGTTAATGCGGGCTGTCTCCTCAAATGATCATAATAAGTATCAGCTCATTCCTATCACCATACAAACCATGAGCTTGTAAGCTTTTAATGACACCACCAACGCCAACTCACTTCTACAGACTACAGTCTACTATGTACACCCTCAAATAATATTAGTCTTATGTATCAGTTTAGCAATCCTCCCTAAGAAACTTTAAAACACATTTTCAAACTTTAGTCTAAACAAACTGTATGTCGCTCTTTCTCCTTTCGAAGAATCCGTGTTAAGTTAACTTCCAATTCGAGCAGGAGGACTCCATTCAACTTACTACGAAGAAAACACTCAAGTTAAACATATATAGAGCAACTCACACTCACATTTACATCCTAAACGTAAATGTATCTATGTATGTATGTATTTCCATTCCAGTTTTCAAGTCCTTCACCTTTACACTTCAACTCGCTCACTTTGCATTTGGTCTCATTCAAAATTATTTCCTGGTTTTCTAAATTGCAATGCAGGGAACTACTCCTTTCTTCGGAGTTGTAAATACATATATCTATAGCTACCTATTTCCTATTCTCAATTAAAGTCACAAACTTTAGATAGAATTCGATTTAGCTTATATAGAATTTATATATTTCGCAAAATTATCTTGCGCTGTTTAATTACTATTAATTAAGATCTTTCTTTAACTCCGCTCAGAGTTCATTTTGGAAATACATACATACGTTCGCAATATACAAAAGTTTGACCTGAGTTGAACTTCTAGGAAATTTTGGTTAATAAGTGTGTAGGTAATACATATATATATATGTATTTATTTATATGCATAGCTAATTACTCCTTGCTAAGGAAACTTTTTTCCATAATACTATTAAAGTTTACCTATTAGTATTAACATTCCAAGGATTCGTGGGAAAATGTGAGCAAATCTTCACAATGAAGTATAAAGTCATTCTGTGATAATATGTCAGGTGTTGAATTTCTGCGATTTCATTTTATATTTAGCTTTTACATTTTTGCAATTGCATGCCTTATAAATGAATGTTACCTAAATACAACTACAAGTAAGACTCAGGTAGAAATAAATGTATATCTGTAATAGTGTGAAGGTGAGTGCGCTTATATTGTGTAACTGGAGTAAAAATTCAATTGCCCGACTATAACTTTAAAAAATAAAGCTGCCCATCTCCTCCATTTGTGGATTCTGGAATGGTCCGTCCAGTCGTCGAGAATTGCGGTAAAGGATTATTATCCAGTTACTTTAGTGCTTGTGTAATGTGCGTTTGCGGTTTTTGTTAGTGTTATGACGAGGGAGACAGAGACAAGGATGTAGACTGGACTGGACCATCCTTGAATAGTTTGGCGGACATTAACCACTTAACCGTATATAGAGTAGGGACAGAGAAAGAACTGGAGCAAGGTTTATGGGGAATTGTGGCTAAAACTAATGGAGCTTTTCTACTGGAGAACTTTAGCTTAGATACTTGGCGCATAAAACAAAAGGATTTTGAGGGAGGAGGATGATGATCATGATCTGAAGTTGGGCCACACCACAGTGAAGAGTGAACTAAATATATCTTCTGTATATGTACACACTAACATGTTTCTTTAGGCATTAGACACTCTGGTTATTACATCACGTTACGTTACATTAGATTAAACTCAGCATTCCAGATCATCAACTTTCTCCTCTCTATTTTCTATCTAACTATCAGTAACAATCCCATCCAATGTACAATGACGAGTTAACTAAATAACTAAACTACTGTATTTATAAGGTAGTTAGTAGTTATACTCACTCAATATAGATAATAAATAGGTACTTAATTATTGCCACGCTATAATTCTAACTATTTTCGTCTATTTCACCAGATGATGGTCCTAAAGACGTGATATGTTAATGTAATCTGATGAGATGTGATGCGGTTTTGTTTTCTGCTGCTAAATACTTATGTTTAGCTCTGATTTGGTTCTTTATTTCATTTATTTAACTACAAAGACTAGTATGTAATAAATACGTCAGTTCTTGTAATGACCCTGATATGAAATAACATAGATAAACTTAATCAAATTCTTCGAATCCAACTTCCTTCAAACTATTTCCAATCCACTCACTCTCAACATTTACATGTTGGCAAGTTGGCACATTTAAGATCATAATATTTGCACAGAACACCGCAGCACCTTTGCCTACAAAATTTGCCCTTACCAAACAACCTTCCCTGTATAAAATCCATTCTTGCATATTGACTAATTAAGTTCCTATTAAGCATTCACTCAATTCAATAAGGATGCATAATAATAAGCAAATAGCCAGAGAGAAAGTCTTGTCAACGTCAGCATGATAAACATTCCGTAAGTATTGCTAAATATATTTGCAATAATATGAAAGATACTAGGAAGTTCAATTCAATGTAATGTGTGTACCCTTGTTCGTAACTTGACTTTCCTTGTTCGGAAATCCAAACAGAAAATGAAGCTCTTGAGGGAATTCTCGGATAACAAAACATATCCATTTCCATTTTACTTCATTGCCTTATTGGGTTAGATTGGGCGACGGATGCAAAGGAAAAACAAGCACAAACTCAGAACAAGATCAGAATGTCTCTCTCTCTCAATTCCAATGTATTTCCTTCTATCTACAGATACAGATACAGGATGACTTTTTTAAATGTTAGCATGTGAGTGAATATATATCTCTTGTGTTATTAAATAAAATCATAGGAAGGGTTGGAGTTGGAGAAAGCACACATGAGCAAAATACTTATACGTAATAAATAGTTACAATTTAAAAATTAAATTAGAAGCTTAGAGAATGTGGTGGAATAATCAATACTATGTAAATTACTGTGGCAACATTCGAAAAGGTCACCCTGTATGTACTAAGTAAATATGTGGTGTAATGTATTGTAGTGTATGTACTGTGCTGTAATTTAGTTTCGTGAAAGATTGGAAATTCGACTCTCTTGCATTGAGTTGCGGCGTCCCTCATATTATCTTCTATTGCAGATGCCATTATTACTATTGCTATTACTACAGCCTACAGACTATACAGAAGTCTCCCTGACATAACGACAATGACTAGTAATAAAATAAAATAAGCAACCAAAGTAAGTATAATGATTTGAAATCTGAGCCACAGCCAGGGAATTGAACTACGTGAATATAAATGTGAAATAGCAGTGAAACTCACTCACGTAGTGGATATATGTACTCGATATTGAAGTATACAAGTACATGTAGTTACCTTAAATATTATTACCTGCATTACATGGCTATCATTGCATTCAATTGCATTGTTTTCTAAAGTGGAGCAAACTACGGAAAAGCAAAAGGATCTCACTCACTCACTCACTCAGCAAACAGCTCGTCCTCTTTCACCCACTCACTCTAATTTGCTCTCCATTACAGTCAAAGGAGATCTACATTAATTGAATCCAATTTCATTCCGTATTCTCTACGAAATGTGTACTAAACTCATTATTGTCACTCCGCTCATTTTCTCTTCCCTCCGGACTTAAATACCTCTCTGTATTGCATTGCATTCTCTGCACTCTGTATTGTACTGTTGTTGGCAATGGGGTAATAAATTGTAAATAAAGAGATACCGATCGCCACAATTAAGGTATTAAATTTCACCCTAATGCATACACACACCAAGAAAACGAAACTAGATCGTCATTAATGTTACTCAATACTGTTTCCATTAATGATATCCTCAAAACATAATTTCGCTACCTGTGTACTCCTTTATCTATTATTGACGATAATATATAATTTCAATTCTATTATAGGTAACATAAATTAAATGTGCAATTTTTTATATTATTTATGGAAAGGAAAAATATATTTCTCTTGCACAGACATTTAGTTACATATTGAACGAATTCTTCTTTTGCATGTGAAATAAAGTTTGAAAATAGAAACGCTACTATATAATGTGTACTGTACAGTACTACAGATGTTGTTTGTTTGTTTTGCGAGTAAGTGGAGTGGCGTGGAGTATGCCATAGAAATATCGATTGAATCCTACACTAAAGGCAAGAGGCAACTTTCTATATCTGTAGAATTGCTTTCTCCAAAGTGAAACATTGAAAGATAGATAGTATGGTTATAGCCAAGTAGTTACGTAGTCTATTTAGTTAGTTCTCTATATTATAGGCTTTTATGCGTCTGAAGTGTGTATAGAAAAATTGCATAGATGAATACAACTAGAGAAACATACATACATACCTAATACTTATATAAATACTCGGGGAATACAAAAGAGGAGAAAAAAGAAAAGCTTAAATATGATGGAAGATAGAAAAGACCATGAGAAAATAAATAAATACTTTCACTACACATCACGTTGGATATCAGAATTGAGAAAGACACTTGTATAAAATTATTCTCGCTTCTTTAGCCATTTTGAAGAAATAGAGAAAGTAGGAACAGAGCAAAGGACATAATAATTCTCATACATCAGATCACCCATCAGCACTCAATTTTCCAACTCGCTGCTCTGCTTTCCTGCACAAAAACTAAAATAAACTAGCTATATAGCTCGAATTTTTTACACAGAGCAGGGATTCCAACATCAGATCAGGACAAAACAATACATTTCACTTGACTACCGATAGTTGTAGATTGTAGAAGCTTCTTCTTCATGCCTTTCAACATTTATATCAATAATTCCCACGAATAGCTCCAATAGGGAATAAATTGCGAAAAACAAAATACTAAATAGTGAAACCCGGACGGAGATTTTAAAAATAAACTTACGTTACCTTATTATTGGATAGAAAATTCAACTATAAATGGAATGGACATTATGTACGTACCTGTAATCAAAAAAGAAAACACATTATTAGTTAATTACAAAAATAGTTTCCAATTATAATATTATATTGATATTATCAATTTTAAGTTACAAATAAATTATGTAAACCAATTATCCTAATAAGATTATTTTAAAGACGTTATTTGTGCACTAATTAAACTGAACTGCAGATAGTTTAACGTGAATTGTAATGATAAATAAATAAATGCAGAATGCAGTAATGCATTTTCAGTCCAGTATTTAAGCCATAAAGGGATTCGGGTACACGTATTCATAGTGTATGCAGTTGTATTCATTATTATTTGAGTCAATTGAGTTCATTTAAGATAAAAGCCCCTCACTGAACTCAATCATGGACACTTATCTTTATTTCTCATCCCTTGCCTTGATATTGCTCTGAATGTAGCCTGGAGAGGAATAGAGGCCAAAGGCAAGGGCAGGCCCAGCAAGGGGACCGGAACCTCTCTCCTATATATATATTCATATAAACGCATTCTACCATTTCTTATGTATTCCTAATTTCCGGCATCTTTAGCTCAGGACGTCACAATAACCAATGTTACTATTTAATGCAACGACTTCAATCACGCACACCACACACAAAAGACATTTACAGACTTTAACTGGACTGGCTAGGGAGTGTGCTCGCTTGAAATCAAATCGTGCACATTGTTAAATACTTTGTTAGTAAATAATGACTAATGCCTACATCCGGAGCATTAATAATTAATAGATTCGTGCACTACTTATGTAGTCCCAACATAGCAACTGTACTCTATAGCTATACCTATACATAAATAATTATATAACTGCTACGCACATAAATAAAGCAACTACGTAAGTATGTACATAATTTAGGTACTTTACTTACGCACTTAATTAAGTTACCTGCTATTGAGTTTGAGTACATACATTAGTAAAAGTAGCACATTATACTTATTAACGCTGTTGTACCACCAAAACACTTTTCACTGACGTATATACAATACAACACCCATATCTAATTATACTATCAGGCCGTATCGTTATTTTTATTACATTATCTGATTGGGCAAAGTTAGCGAAGCAAAACAGCACTTAATCTAACCTTCACTTATACACACATTCAAATATTTTTTTAATAAGGTGACTATAAATACATAACTATTTCCTTGTTCCCCTGTTAATATACATTAGTCACGAAATAGAAAACCTATTATACATGTGTGTACGTGTATTACGTATTTATACCAATAAATAGTACCACAAGTAGAACATAATATTTGTAGATTCAGTTTTTCTGCAATTTTTCTAAAACAAAAATTAGCTGGTGGAATAAGTTGTAAAATTCTCTGAAAGAATGAGTTGTGTTGTGGAGTCACATCAGGTCTGGTCGATGAAAATGTGAAAAAGGAGCTAATGGGTTGTGTTATGTAATAAATATATCTGCAGGGATAAATTGCATGCATATGACTTTCTTTAAAGAAAAAGAAAACTAAATATACACAGCAGCTACTAACTTTTGCACCATTTTTATATGTCAGACACATAAAATCCATCAGGGGATGAAAGCCACCAGACCAGACCACCACATTGTAACTTTACTTATGTTTAGTTATTCCGCGGATACTACGTGGCATCTGGAAACCACAGGATATCATAGTGTGCGTGTGTATAGTACAAGTATTTGTGGAGGCTCAACTAAACAGTTGGAATAGAATCTGAATCCATTAGCTTTCTGAAAGTGAAACAACTTCATAGACATGTGCCAATACAAAAGGAAACCACAAGCCAAATGATTTGATGGATTTTCCTCGTTCCTCAATTTTATCTTCTCGTTCGACTTCGAATCATGATTTCTTCCTTTCATCAAAGACACTCACATTTTTATTTTTATCCCGAATGCACTCTAGGCACTTTCATCAAGAGTAGACTTCGTTTCTCCATCATTTCCTCGTTATCAAAACATACTGGAAGGAATATCCACTACTTATACTGCCAAAATGCCACCAACATACATAATGCCAACAATATAAATTACATTAACCTAGGTACCTGGCCTGGCCTGGCCTGCACTATCAGTATGTATAAGGTATATATTATTATGTACAACATTTTATTTTGTACAATAGAAAAGATCGGTTACCGTTTTTGCTATATCTCCCCTATATATAATTTTTCAAATCTTCTCAATATATACCATTTTGCAGTATTTCGTATGTTAAATCATCTGTCAGAATCAGAATTGATTTCAGGATGAGATCTTCTGTAACCTTACAATTTATTTCGGGAAATTTTTTCTAATTTCCTTTCTATACACAATATTGAAAGAGTAAAGGTCTTCTTTATTTTTCCTCCACATATAATTAAATATTTGTTATATGTGCAGGCTACCTACAGTATTTTATAAAATCTACTCCTCCATATACAAACAGAACCCGCCATAATCCATTTTGAATCATCAGTAGACAGTCTGTGAGATTATAGTCAACTTAAGGTGCCCTAATAGCATAAATGCAAGACCTTGAGGATCTCCCCCTTTCAATTTATAATCTTTATTTATGAATTATGATTAGCATCGCGAAGGATTAAGTCATTTACGTTAAAAGCGTTTTTTTCTCATTTGGAAGCATGGCCATGTAATTTATGTATACAAAAGGGTTTTTGTAGCCATCAGAAATGAATATTTTAAGTTGTGAATGAATATTGTGCTTACAGAATATAAATAATACAAATGTTAGGATAAGTACAAGAACTCTAACTAACTACTAAGCACACACACTTACTTAGTTTGCCACTGAGACTAAGGGACTACTCAATTCAGTTAGTAACTTACGGTTACAAAATGATACTGATCATAAAACCAAAGTTGGAAGTAATGATTCCCAGTATAAACACATAAAGTAGAGTAGAAAAGTAAATAAAAGCTTTGCTGGGTTGACTTCTGTTCGCTCAGAGTGAGTCAAAGTCAACAAAGCACTCGCTTAACTTTAACTCGTGTAACGTAAAGTAGACAACTGAACGTTGAATCCTGAAAATGTCTCCGTCTGGCTCAACCAGAGCCAAACTAGCAATTTGATTTAATCATAACCGATTGCCAACGAACATAAGTCAATTCCCAACTACTATAAATACAATTATTACCTTTCTATTTCTATCTACTACGCCGTTGAGCAGTAATGTGCATGCATAGATTTTTTATCAACCTCTTCAATAAATTGAAATTTGAAATCTATTTTGAACACTTGGAGCAAAAATGTTCATAGTTATTCATGCCATTACGAATTAATTAGTTAATTATATAAATTCTCATCTATTCAATTAATAAGTATTCCAATATAATTATCTTTGGTTCGCTTGTAGTTACATTTTTGTATGTCTAGCAATAAGGGAGAACAAGACAGGAGATTGAATGTTAAAACGGTGAAAGGAATTGGATATTTGTTTCTGCCAATTTCGTTTCATTGTACACAGATATAGTAGACAGGTAAGGTTGGTAGTTTTTATAAGTGTATAGTGTGTTGTACAACAGTGTGTAGAGCTCTGTACAGTAAAGATTCCACGTACTCATTGCTTGCTCACAAAAAGGAGATGGTGGAAATGGAGAAAATAAAAAGTGGAGGATCTAACAAATAACTGAGCTATTTCCTCTGTGAAAGGAAACGAAGTAGAAAATTGCTCAGGAATCCATTTTCAGGTATTTTCATTTAACAATCCGCAATAACTACTGTACAAAAGGCATGCTACACACTTACTAGGGAAAAGAACAAAGTACCAGGGCAAGGCAAGGTATGCATTAGATCTTAAGGAAAGAATACGGAATACTGCATCTTCTGTCAGAATACCCACGAAACAATATGTACAACAATGTTATAAGAAACATAGAATTAACCTAAGGAAGATATACTGTCTATGTTCGCATACGACTTACAGATAAATTGCATTGCCAAAAATAAAATGAGTTGAGAAAATGGCATTATATTCTCTTCTGAAGTCTTTTTCATTCTATATACAGGGAGTACAGGTCAGGCTCATCTCTATATTATTCTATTATCTGTATGTACCTCTTTCAGGGTAACTACTTATTGATATATTATATAATATAAGTATTAAGTAGTACATAAAATAAATAATCAAAATCAAAAGACTCTTCTTTTTGGTATACTCACATTTCCATAAGCAATTCGGAGATGTTCGTTGTATAAAATGACAGAAAATAAGAAGGAAAGTGACAGAAGAGTACAAAGACCTCATCTTCTGAGAAATGTCAAAATATCAACAAGAAGGAAGAAGAGGCGCTGCCCGGAGGAATGGCCTGCAATCGTAATCATATATTTGACAATACATGTGTAATTGTCAACATATATATATTTCTAATGCCTATTAAATATGTTTTAAGCACCTAGAAATCTCGGTTCATGATGTATAATTCGAATTACTTACTAATTATCACATCTGATAATTAATAAGTCAAATTAATTAGTTAATTAATCGATTGCCCTGATTTTAACACAAGTAAGTAGTACTTACGTGTACAACATTAGTCGGTCTCATTGTAATCATTGCTTTTTCAGTTAAGTAAGAATTAAATCCTTAATGCTGGATATAAGTATGTACACAGCTAAAAAATTGGGTTCTCCTTTTCATGTAATTTAAAATCTAGTACTAGTGAAGTATTTGCAGATAAATATCGCTAGTGGCTTGACTGATTCGAGTGACATTAAAGAGATTTACCAGCGAATGTATTGAAAGTGCAGAAAATAATTGTCAACAGTAGTTCTCTACTTTATTGGAATTTAAAGATGAAAAGAATGGAAAGATTGTTCCGTAGCCTATGTACTATATTAGCAGTAAGTAGTATATCTGCTACGTGTATATTAATACATACTTATTTATATAAACAAGCAATGTAAGTATTTAGTATATGTACTATTATATAAGAAAGGGACTTAAAGAAAATAAAACAAAACAGCAGCCTGTTCAAATACGTTTATAAACTCGAAAACATCTTACAGCTTGTTCAAATGTTATAATTCTGCAGCAGAACAAATTGAAGTACTAATAGTGTAAGCTAACGTTCAATGTCCCGTACATAAGACCAAGAATCTACACAACACAACATAAATGGGAAATCTATTCTTAAGTATTTATACCATAGCATTCAACTTCTCGCTTACTTACACACTACTACGTTAGTTATAATTACTATAAACTATAAGTTAGAGTTAGAGCGAAGGCAGTCTTAGGAAAATGCAAAGGAAATAAAACAAAGGCGAGCAAAGCAAAGGAAAAGGAACGTAAAGGAAGCACAAAGCAAATAGAAAAGCGTTTGAATGCACATACGGAACTCTTTGTCAATTAAAAACAGACTCGGCGTAAAGCTAGAGAATTACTACTGAATTTACAATCACTTCCTCCTCTTTCTGCCAAAACAATTTCTCCACGCAGCAAACACAAGCATTTGCATATATGTAATAGTATTTATATGCGGAACTCTTCTGTCTGGAATAGAACCCGCATACTAATACTATATAGTATTTAAAATAAAGTGTGAGAATACAGAATACTTACACTTACTTAGATTTACTTTACTACTACTTACTCTATCTAGTATTATTTAGTAGCTTTATACAAGTACAACGAACTATATACAATAAAAAAGAAGCAGAGCACTTTTTTGTTTGTTTTTCTCACATTCACATCATATAGAGGATTAGAATGGCACAGGAAACATACATACATTCATAGGATGCAAAATACTTACTCCTTTAATTTAACTATCTGTATTTATTTACTACGGCGTAAAATATCCTCTGCTGCGTTTGTGTTATGTAATGTTGTTCAATCTAAATGTACCTACTACTATTGTCTTGTGTACATAAATAAACAATTTAGTTCCCAACTGTGTCTTGTCTTATCCTAAACCTAAACGTTTGTCGCTAATTTCAGTTGTTATTCAAATGCTATTGTAAAACCAATTATTATATTACATTAGCTAAGTTAACTTGAGGTCAGTAAAATTAGCAACAGTACTTGCAATTAGATTATACAATACACATGTATCACTATGCATTTACAGATACTTCATACATAAATAATCGAAACGCCAAGATTACTTTTGCATATATTCGCTCATTGTGGAAATATTAAACAGTTCCATTGAGAATGTTTACACAGACTCTCACTTATTTTTGCGGCCTTAACGTTAACGTTAGCGTTAACTTAGACCGCAAAATTCTTTCTTTCATTTTATACGATATGAGATGATAAAATCCGTTCAAAGTCAAAAGTCTAACAAAAGTAAAGGCTTTCAACACTCTTGAGATTCATTTTTCATTTCAACATGCAATTCTTGCAACTACCCACACCCACGCTTTAAAACTCGGTACACCTAAAGCTAAAGCTAACGTAAGTGTACGGCAGGCGACTTTAGTCAGGAGAGTTCCAGTTAGATGCACAATGTAATAATAATAGATCAAATGGAGTTGGAAGTGTTCAAAGTTTTTTCTCGACTTTTCTCAGAGCACACTTGACATTAGATTTCTATGTATTTGTAGTATCTGTATATCAGCAGTCGAGAAGTTTTGGAGTTGTGAATGTGAAGTAAGGAAAACTTGTGCAACTGGAGAAAAACAAAGTGAATAGTTAGTGCAGGAACATTTATACATTATACATAGACAAGGATCTCGGAAGGAACAGAATTAGAGATAGGCAGACACAGACAGAGAATGTGCTAACTGCTAACAAATGCAAACGCTCCACTTAAAAGGCTACATTAGACACAAACAGAGCAAACAAATTTTGACTTGACTTTCTTCACTATACCTTACATAAGTAGATAAAACCGCAAAAGTTTCTACAATTAAATACATAATTCTGTCCCCGTTGACGTGTCTGTGTGTGCACTAGCCGACAAGTTGCAATTCTTCCCCCTATTTATGAACTTTATGTGACATTATGAACAGTTCTTGTCAATATTACACAAAAAGAGAGCATTTAGAGGATACTAACTCAATCCCAAGCTAGAAACTGCAGAGACACGTTTAAGTGTCAGCAACACTTTGTTTGCTCACGTTAGAAAATATTACTTTTCTCTCCTAAGAGTCTCGGCACTAGAACTAAAATATCTCCCCAGAGTCTATACACACACGTTCACTGCATTTTGTCTACATAATATCTTCTACAATTCCCATCTCACTAAGTATATGCAACTACCTAATTATATTCTACCGGGTAGCAACAGACACTTGATTTCAGCGTCGCATGCTAAAGTAATTGTACTAGGTGCTCAAATAAAACTTTACATAATTTTTTACAAAAGCCTAATTATTTCTTATCATTATCATGGCTACCTTTGTACTTAATTCAGCATTTACCAGAGTGAAAATGGAATTGCTGCTCACTACATTGATTTGTAAGCTAAATATTTACTGCGATTTTGAGTAAGCGACGACAAGGATTTACATTTTCACAATATAATTATTTACAGAGACCTAATGAATGAAATTGAGACTTAATTAAGTATGTACCTAGTATATGCCGTATTATGTAATGAAGACCTAAATGTCCCTGAAACGTAATAGTTTGTGTATATTGTTGATGAGATTTTTAACGAATAGGATCAAATTTCAGTTAAGAATAACAACAGACACAAACAAATAGAGAAAATGAATAGAAAACTGAATTCACTCGTTTTGCTTAACGTCACCCAAGAATTGAGTGACGTTAAGCAAAAGTGATATGTGATACTGTTTATACTGTATTATGTATTATAATTCTTATTATGATGTAATGTACGTAGTAGGTAGAATGTGGGGTATCAGTATTTAATATACGGTTTTAGACACCTTTGTATATGTATATTATTATTTAAGTTTAAGTAAAAACAGAGTCGTCACAAGAACTTTTCCCTTTCATCTAATCTTCAAACTCAAAACTCTCTTCTCATCTCTTTGACTTTATCATCTCAACTCCCATGTCTCTTCTTAGCTAAAAACATTTTTACTCAACACACAATTTTATATAATATTAAAATAAATAGCAAAGAAGAGAAATTTACAACAAATCTGGAAATATAAGAAGAAAATTCCGTAAAGAGACATTTTTCAAAGAATAAGAAAAAGGGTCGTGTTTTGTTTACTCAAAATCTTCCATATTAATAAGTTTACCTTGTTTATTTGAAAAAAGTATATAGAAATAGTTTGCAGTAATAATTTAGTTATAAAAATATTTGTGCTGTGCTAAAGTCTTGTTGATAGTTTTATCACCGTTGTTCCTAAGAAAACATTCCCATATGTACCTTAGTAAGAATATTTTGAGTAAATACCACGGTGAATAAATGTACATTAGCAAGATTAAATTTTTTCCTTACGCTATGTTGCTTTAGTTTTCTACATGGATTTCGTTTCACGTAAACTCCTAATAAAACCCGTAGATAAAACGCAGTAGCAATTCATTAGGAATGAAATAAAGGCTAAGCTGAGCATAGAGAAAGGAAACATTTGTGAAATAGTATTTCTTTTTGACACTGAATTATACTTTTGTTAGTTTACTTTTACTTTGCCATACGCTATACTATGTGCATAGTTGATCTTTAGAAAAAGAATCCTGTGAGTTAATTTCAACGTATACTATTCCACAGCATTTATTATATAATAATATATTTTATCGCGTAATTAAATAGCTACCTTGCTAAAATAAATACCTGTAGTTGTAGTACCATTTAACATTTATAAAATACTAACGGATAGCGTGTATGTATTGTACGTATATTTGTAAACATTTCTACTTACAAAGAAATTACATCGAAGCCAAGCAAGCAGAGAAGTCAAACTCTAAGGAACTCTTTCCTATAAAAGTAAGTCTTGCATTTAATTTATCGTGACTTGAGGAATTCTCGACTAATCCCTAAACTACTACAATACTACAAACATACATACATAAGGTACATAGCAAAGGTAGATGCTAATCAATTTCTTTTACTTCCACGCTTTACTTTTACTGTTAGGCTTATTGAAATTGGAATGGACCTTCCTTTATGTTAGGGTATACAGATCTAGCTGTTTTTCCATCTTTTTCTCTAAGTAAACAGAACAAGAGTAAAGGAAAAGCAAGGAATAGTTAAAAAGAATGAATTCCCAACTCCAATAAAAGTAATTTATGTCAATTGAGTCTAGTTGGGAGGAAAGAGTGAACTCGTCTTTAATTAAGTTCAATCAACCACACACAAACATACACATACGACATACACTAAAGATGCGCTATAGTCCACCAGATCAGATTACTTTCAGGATGATGTAAAAAAGTAAGTAGAGCAAATAAAATTGTGTAATGCCTATTGAAAGATATAAAACTCATATCGTTATATATCGTCGCTTATATCAAAATCATCTGAATACACAATTCAATAAATAAATAAATCTGTCGGTTACGAAATACAGATATTTTATTAAATGTCAAATGTTGTGCTTTATAAGACCTTATACATTATACGATTTTGAATTAACATTTTAGAAACGAGACTTGTTTTTGCAGTAATAAAATTGTGGCTTAACCAGTTTGGTATTCAACTGAAATTTTACGTGGAATATTGTTAATTATATAAAATTGTGTCTCAAATGACTTTGCATCAATAAAATCGCGTCGTGACTTATTTTTATTTGTGAGCGACGATATATTCTTTTCAACGAGACAATTGAATGGAAATGTATTAAATGTCAAAGTGAATCCATCCGTTGCAGAGACATTTACTAGATAAATGCCTAAAGGCAAACATTATATTGTTCGAAGTTTCGAAGTACGTAAGCCAGGTATGCAGAGATGTAGATTCCAGAGGGAAGGGATTCGATGGCCCGTAAGAGAGGAATTGTGTGCACTGTGTATATACAAACACGTCGTAAACAATTGGTAATCTCATTAATTTTTGAATCCGTTTTATTTGAGCACGCTAAATTAATTTCATCACTTTAATGGACTTTCTCCATACACACACACTATACACGCAAATTTATCCGTAAAAGTCACCTCCAAATGTTTCGGTGTTCAAGGTTCCCCTCCTTTATGCTTTCCCCATGCATCTCTTCAGAGATTTACTTACTCAGCTCCCTACTCTGGAACTGTAGCTGTTCTGTAGCTGAAGGACGTCTTCCTCATTATTACACTTACGAAAGTGGCACAGCAACCATCACACAAAAACACAAACCTCTCGATTACCATTTTAATTCATACACACTTCATTAAATTGCATCTTCCTTTGACCCGATCTATATGGCAATGAGAACTATAATAGCGTTGACGTCATGTCTAGCCAGCCTTAATATCCAATTAGTTCTTCCCATTTACATTTCAGATACATACCTACCTTTGCCTTCCACTTTTATGTTTTTATCTATTAGACTGTAACTGGAGTGGATTGGAGTCTGATTAAATCCAACAATTAACAATATATCTGCATGCTGCCTCGTGGCCACTCAAAATGTAATTACGTACCTCTCAATTTAAACATCTTTAGGGAAAATACTATTTTATTGCGTAGGAAAGCTCATTGTTCTGTAAATAACGTCAACTAAATCAAAAACAGATTAACTTACGTACTTTGAAAGGGCTTATATTTAATGGTACCATAAAAAACTAACTTTGCCATAACCTTTCGACTTAGTTTACCATAACTTTATCCATTATACAAAAACAATATCAAAAAGCTATAAGAATACTAATCGATCATAAAAATACTTACTTTCCCACAACTTTTGGTGAAATTCCATAAGAAAAATTATGTAAATGTTTAATTTGTTACAAACAATCAATAATTAATCGTTTTTTTAATTGATTAAATAACTAATTAAATAAACTTATTGATCTTTAATTGATTATTGTAATAAAGTAACACTTAATATCGGGTTTCTTTAGAAAATAAGTATTGGGGCTATTAGTATTTTTATGGCTTTTGGATAATGTTTTGGTATGCGGAATACAGTTATGGTTAACTAAGTTAAAAAGTTATGGCAAACTGAATTTTTAGAAAAACAAATTGATTACATACGAGTCTTAACTCTTAATATTGTAGACTGAGCAGGACAATACTTTCTTAGTTAACTTTTCACCTAAACATTAAATTACATATTTAATTCATATACGGCTTCCTTTTAGTTTTTAGAGACAATTACGTACTCAATTTCAATCTTTCTTTCAATTTGCACATTCCCAGAAAACATTTGTTAATTTTGAACATAATAATCACTTCTTAATAGAATAAAAGTAAATACATGGATATCGAATGTATAGGATCTACCTATATATGCTTGAACTGAGCAAATTCCCATAATACTTACCTACCCGCCATCTCAAAGGCTGTGCCGTATCACGAAAATAACGAAATAAAATGGAAATATCATTGGAAGGCATATGTGTCATAGGTACATAAAACCCCTATCAAGCAAAGGGTCCTATGTGCCAATGTGCCTACGCACGGGGACCCACCTTGTGGTTTCTGCAGGAATATGAACATATTAATATAGTTATCAAGTGTAATTTCGACTACTTCGATAGAGATTTTTAAGCTATTTTCAAAGATGTGTACAATTTCAGGCTTATTAGTAGCAAAAGTCTTAGTTTGCTGTAAAGCACTTTTTACAGTTTTCTTTTTACAGCCTAAGTATGTATATCAATTTTAGCATACACTCCCTAACCTAACGTTCCTAACGAGCCTAAAAGTTCCCCATTATCAAAGCATCACATAGAAATTCCATATCGATAACATGTTTAGTTTTCTGGACAATAGAGAAGAAAATTCTCCTGTTGCCCCCAAGGCCAGAAAAAGGGTTCTGTGATTACACCTATGACATATATACACAAGAAAAGAGACAAAAGTACCTTGCACAGTACAGAGATACGGAAATAACGGAAAGTAAGTATAACGAAATCAGTTTCCATGTTCCACAACATCAAAAGAAGGATTTCAAAGTAACTATGCGACATAAAGACTCGGACAGAGAGATTTCTTTGCACTCAACTCAGCGAAGGATAGTTGTACATACAGATAGTCTCTTTAGAGTATATATATACAGATAGTAGAATTGTGTGCAATGCAGGCAGGGAAGGCTGAGGATGACAATAATGGGATGGCACGGCAGTCAATTCAATTCCCTTCAATCCAATTCAGTTAGACTGAAAACATGATAGCTCACTCATCCTTATCCATCGAATCACTTTATTGCTCTGACTTACTTTCTATTTTCGGCGTTTAGTAAATAAACTCGTCCACTCGGGTAGCTACAGTACAGCTACCAACATTCCACAACCAGGCAACTACATGACTACATACATAGTATATTCCATGTTCAATGCAATAAGAAGAAACCTGAAGTTTATACTTTCCTTTCCATGGCTCACAAATAATGACACGAAACTGTATCCTTCGGTAGGTAAGCCATTTTTATTTCTTTTTTATAGAAACTAATGAAAAAATTATAATAAAATGTAAGACCTGGGTGAAAATAAATAAATAAAATTAAATAAAATAAACTAAACAACGTGACTTAAGGGACAATAACTCTTTTAAGAGAAAACTAATCAAAAATAAAGTAGATTTCCGAAGAATATAGCTAAAAGACACGTTATTTGAAGAGAATATTTGAGTAGCCATAATTATCTACAACGTTAGAAAGACATCAACTTAATTTTAAGTAATAAAAGTGAAAACGCCTCGTCTGGTGCTGACGCTGACTGAACACTTTTCCTCGCAAATTAACAACAAACAGACAGACAATGAACCAGACCAACCAAGTGCGATCTCTACAGTCTCCAAATATATTACCTAAAACCCAACTCCTTAACTTCCACAGCCGACTTAATATGTATATTTAATAATAAGACATAAAACAAAACGTAACCAAATAAGCTACGTAGAGAGATCATTGCCTTATGTGGATTTCTGCTGCACTGTACAGTACTGTCATCATAACGTGTATAAATAGTAGACTCTTCCTTCTCCAGACGAACAGAAACTCTTTTGTTGATTGCCTCCAGCTAGTAAAGTGTTTTGTCTTCAACTTTTCATCTCTCCTTCTTCCTATCCACTGCCTACTCCTACTCCCTACTACTTCTTCCAAAGACTTCAGACTCACTGACTGAGAATAAAAGAAGAATCTTAAGACAGGACTTATCCAACTTTTAATTATATACACCGAAATTAACTCCTAACAGATTACTACAAGGATTCTCTCCACTCCAGCCATACAATAATATTACAGCGTCTCTCTTCTCAGTAAATACTCCGTATAGTCTACAGTCTACTCTATAGGTACAGTCTACACTAATTGTACCTACACAGACCGACACTATTTTATTTCCACTCATTTCTTTTACGTAACAAACAATCTACCACTTTCTTTGAAGCTGTTACACACATAAATACCCACATTTCCCGAATTGCAAAGATTTCGAAAAACTTAGCAAAAATATAAAGAGCCATTCAATCTTTTAGGAGGTCGTCACATTTTTATATATTACAAATAATACAGTTATTAATAAAAATAACCACATTCTCCAGAATAGAAGATTAATGTTTCCTCAAGCAATTCTCGCAATCACAATCACTAACTGGGGCAAATCTCAATGGACAACTTTTTATCTCCAGTGGAGTCCTTGCCTAAAATTATAACACATCCTTGGCGTTCTTTTCTGTATATTAAGCCATCCCGTAAGCTAAGTGTGCTTTTCTGTTCTGCTTCTGCTATTTATAACTTTACACAAACATTACATTGATTGCTGTATACAGATAATACACATACAGATATGTACACATATGGAGATGCATAGATGATAGAAATGAAGGGAGAAAATGTTTAAAAGCTGGAGCTGGAGGCTGTGCACTTAAATGTTAAACAAGTGTGTACTTCTGTCCTGTCTTCTGTATTTGTGCTTTAAGATTTAAGTAAAAGTAGCATAAGAGCTGAGACTAGTAGAAGATGTTAAGGAATGGAAGCTAATGCTAATGGAATATTTTATTCTTGTGTAACCCACCTGCAGTCATAATAATATTCGCTTATTCACATTCACTCTCCAGATCCAGACCAGAGAACTTCATTGTTGAAAAGTGTTTCCTTCGGTATACCGTATAGCTATTTCATTCGTGAGAATGAGAAACCTGAAAAATAGCCTTAGAGTTCCCCTCTAGTGTATTAGAAGTCCGATCTGCTATAAAGAAACTATAACTACAAATGTAACTACAACAGTGTAACTAAACTCGGCTAAAGTAAGCAACTAACATAATGTAATGTAACTTAAGTAGTCGAATGGAGTAAGGAGAGCGGAATAATAGTTTACGTTATTTGTTGGGGGATTAGAGCAATTATCACTGAGGGAAAAGTGACAAGTTTTAATGGAGAGCAGTTTCATTTATACTATAAAGCATCCCTCTACTCATATTTATATATAAGTAGAGTATAGAGAGATTTCCAGATCCTATTTTACTATAACACATAGCGTGTATCTTCATCCCAGCTGTATATTGTGTAACTTCCCTATTGTACTGCATATACTCATTTACACTTAAACTTAAGAAAGAATATTTTTCTTTCTCCAGTTTCATTTTCTTTATTTCTTGCTTATAAAATGCTTCAGTGTGCTTTGCTTATCCTTAATATATATTTAAAGTACATACATAATGTCACATAATAACGAGACAACGCGTTTGACTAAACTAAAGGGACTGTTTAACTATATGAGAAAATTCAATGCAATTATTAGGACTCTAAACGAGTAAGCACTTAGTATTATATATTTTATAAATATAAAACTAATGTTAAGTGGTATACCGTTCAGATCTGTCTCCAACATCCTGTTCTTACAATAACATACAGAAACAGTCTTTTATCACAGAATGGAGAGACCCGTAAGTTATTATAGTCAGATGCATAAATGCATTCACAACGTGGTTCTTGTATTTCCGATTTCCCCTCGTCTAGCTTTTATTCTTTATAAACTGACTCACCCACTACACTAAAGCTGATCGCCAGTTATTTAACCGAGGAGGTCAACTGGTTTGCTTTTCCTTGTACGTACATATATTTTCTTGTTGGTCGAGCATCTGCATACAATAATACTGCAGACTGCGGAAGATCATTCAGAAAATTGGAGATGGTCATCATACAAAAACCAATATAACTATAACCAATGTTCCTAATACGCTTACGTAAAATTTTGACGCGTAAAAGCAAGATTTTACATGCAAAATATACCTATATAACATTTTCATTGATTTAAGTACTTTATTATAGAGATAGATAGGTAGCTTCCCTATCCAGCTTTTAATGAATTGTAAATATAAGCGAGGCGTGGCGCATAACATGGCTAGCCTGGTTTGTGTATAAGGTATAGCAAAAGAAAGACCCCTTCGTAACGCATATAGAAATGTACAACTACCTGTAAGTACCTACAAAGTGTAACTACATATCTGTACAAGAAATGCAATGTGTATATGTAGTTTAGGTATACATAAGCACACCACAAGAAGGGAGATAATAATTGAGGGAAGCCAGAGCCGAAGCCAAAGCCAAGACAAACTGAAGAAATAGTGAACGACAGAGAAAAGAGAGTTAAATGACATGAAAAGAAGGAAAAGGAGGAGGACGGAGAGACGGAGAGACGGACGACATTTCAACAAGAAAAATGAAAAGCAAGGAAAAAGTCATAAACAATAAAAGGGACTCGCTCTGTGTGTCTGTCTGGTGTGCAGAATTGAGAGGAGCCAGTGGGTCTTGTTGTCGGATCAGTTATGTCATGTCACTCTCCCTGTCCTGTCCTGCTTCCCTTCTTATCCTTAGTCCACATTTCCACATTGTCCAAGTGTACAAAATTTATCATATGATAATATTAATGTTTCCTTATAAAGGATACTTGTATTTGTATAAGTATAAGAAGAATATTTACACAAAGAGCTTTATCTAATGTAAATGCTGTTACATATCGTACTAAATAGATTCTCAGATACATATTATACAGATAGTGACTATTCGGATACATACTATACAGATAGTGAGTATAAGTCGAGTCAAGTTGAGTGTGTCTTGAAGGGGGTCCCCTTTGTCAAAAAATAAGCGTCAAACAAAACTCATAATAATCACCATAATAATAATAACCATTTCTATGTACTCTATAGCAAGGAGACTCTGGATATGTCTTCTATTTGTATTTCTATGGTGAGCATTTCATTCTCTCAATTTACTCCAGCACTCCTAATCCTCCTCCGTCTCCTCATTTCGTCTTCTTCTTCTTCAACGCTTCACTACACTTACTTTTCTATTCTTCATTCGAATCCAAAAAAAATATTTCAGTATTAGGTTGCATTGCTGTTGGGATTGGGATTTGGATGGGACGGATGGATGGGGAAGGGATACACACTTAGGCAAACTTAAAAGTAGAAAAAGACTCAGACGACAGAAACACACAGAAGAACCATTTCGTTTTCGTTTACTTATATACACTTGTGTATTGTTAGTTACTTTATATTATTGTGTTTCTATCTGTCTGTACTACTGCATTGCATTGCCCTGCATATAGCGTAGTATAATAATAAATAATGGCTAACAAAGGCAATTCGTTCCTCTTATAAATTATAATTCATATAGCAATATTCATCATTATATCTATGAAATAGCTACTTACTTACATACTTTATTATTGGTTATTTCTATACTGTAGCAGAATACATATTATTAATAGTAATATAATGCTTAAGTAACGCTCTAAATTGCTAATCCTCTGCGGAACACATTTCCAATAGTGTTCCTTCCGTAACCCGAATCCTCGTTTCCTGACTAAACCTCTTTTTCTAAAACTTTATGTATGTAAGCACTCACCACGATATTACTGTGCATTACGACCAGAGATCCTAAATAAATCAACATTCACTTCGCTGCACTCTCTGTTCAACTCCACTTAAGCTTTTCTCAATACTTATTTTAGTAGGTATAGTAGATCTATAGATCATAGATCACTGCATTTTAAATATATAAGGGAAGGGACACTGATAAATAGTTGCTTAAACTATATATTTAGCTCAACGTCCATATATTTAAGACTTATTTAAGTAAGTTATAGTCACTATAATGCTTGACTTATTTTACTATTAACTTAACATTCGGGAAAGTGCATGAAGTAATTTCCAAAGGATTTTACCTGCTTATTACAAATATTTTACATATTCTGAAGAAAACAATTATTTTAAGACAACTACATACATACTGTTACTAAAAAGTCTGTCTTAAAAATATTGAATTATTATTAAAATTGGCGAGCTACAAAGCACAATTTTTTTGTAAGTAAGGAAACAAGTTACGCAAAAATTGTAAAGAAAATACAATTTTAAATGTAGTTCACCGAGAATAATGTATTCCAACCACTGGCACAATTACATAATAAAATGCTCCATCGGTTTATCTAGAAGTAAGACACTAAATACCTACTGCAATGGAATATGGAACGAACTCACAATAATTTTAGTAAAACTCTTTCATGAATGAATATTTAGAAGGACAGAGACTTGGAGGTTGTACTCGACTAACAACCACGTAAGTATCTCATTAAATATTCTCATAATATGAAACACGATAAAGAAATCACAATCGGGGAAAGAAAGTAATAAGTTGAAATGGAGATGATGTTGTTGTGGATTTCTTTTTGTACGTGTAGTATTTATGTATAAAAAAGTAAGCGGGTGGTTTTGGCTTAAGCTTCCCTTAAACTTATTATTATTATGTCCTAAACCTTGAATTGAAGACTAGGTACAGCTATGTACTAGTACTATCTGTATGTATATCATATCAACTACTTAAATACATAACTAAGATTTCCTTTCCGTGGTTTGGTTTTCACATTGCCGAGAGACTCGTCCTTTTATTACATACTTAATAGTACTTGCTATAAGTTTATCCGCTTGCTATGTATTCTGTTCTGACCAGAACCAGAACCAGATGAAGAAGAAGGAAGATGAGATCAGGTGGAGAGAAGAAGAGTAATAAAGAAAAGTTGAAGATGTGTAACTCTGTACTATATTCAGCTATCCATAACCTACCCACCAAGGTTCTGTGTCACTTTAGTTTATCCATTTGGTTGCTATTGCTATTGCTTAGCATGATCTTCTGGAGAATATTCTACATACAACCTTAAGGCTGTCCTGGTCCTGGACTGGCCTGGCCTAGCTATGTAAATATATAGTCATTACCATTATTCCTATTATGCACTCCGCTCACTAAAGTCCAACCAAATCTTCTCTCGCTCACTCTATTCAAAGGGAAACTGACAAAGGCTTCAAAGAATCCAGTCTTCCTTTATTCCTCTTATCTGATCACAGATTATAATCTAAGGAGCAAAGTAAAATCTACTCAATCCAATGCAGCATATTACATACATAGGTACATATATTTATGTACGTACGTTATAATACAAATACAAGCTAAATGTAATGTAACGCATACCATACGAAATATTATAGACTTTATTATTATTTTTACTATGTACCTTGGTAATACTTACTTAGAAAATCTAATATCTAACTAGGTACACATTATGACACATATTTAGTGCATTTATTACATAACATTTTACATGTACAACATTTTCTTTTGCTATCTCCGTTTATCGTTTAGCCTTCTATATATGAATTTTCATTCTTACAATAAGGACACTGAATCCATTTTTGTATGTAAAATATTTTCTATGAATTTATTGCATATTATGACATGATAGATAGATATTTATTGTTTACGTAAAGGCCACAGCCCACAACCACAACCATTTGCATTTTCACTACAATTTGAACTGCATACATGGCAAAGAGTAAAAGTTTAATTCGTTCATTAATAATCCAAGCTCTTAAACGAAGAGCCTGGGTGACGATATGATTTACTCATGTATTTTAATTGAGAATACAATTTTAAATCCTATACACTATGAACTACTTGCATAATACTCAATAACATACTATTTTATGTAATTGCAAAAGTAAAAAGCGTACAGTGCACTCTAGAAAGATATATTTATCCTCTGTGAGAGAATCCCGACCAGGTATGTAGTCTTACATAGCCAGTTATGCGAAATAGTTATATGTGGACCTTAATAAAGAGCAGAATGCAATTGCAACAATGTAAAACAGCAAAAATTTGCCTGTCTGATCTGCAGGAATGTCTAAATTCAACACAGGTTAAGCTACATATTTTACGTATGCGCCACCATGCTATTCATCTTCCATTAACTTCTATTCATTTTCTCTAGTGCACCAATGTCCCTAAGATATTAATATACCTATAGAGTGTTATTAAAACCACAAGGATATGCTTATTGGAATAAACTATGCAAGTAATTAATAGAATGAGAGAGAAATATAATGATGAGTATGACGATGGAAGCCGACGAAGTTAACGTTTAAGTTTACGGCAGCTTAGACCATTATAAATATATTTAGAAATACTTGCTCATATAAGAAAATAAATATATCATGGAGGGTACTTATAGCTGGATGGTATTGAATGCACTGTAGATAATAGGGAATTAGATACCATACAGAAATAAGATCCCTGCTTCTTCATCTCTGAGAAAAAAGAAGACTAAGACAAGTCTGTCGGGGGGATTTCGGAATTCATTGCCCACGGCGTGTAGGCAAAGGCACACCCTCTCGGTTTTCTACTCTCTTATATGTAAGTAGCAAACAGCTTTCTTTCAATTCTTATAAATATATAGCTTCCTGGACTGTCTGCTCATGCTGGAGCAAAAAGTAACTATGTATCACTGCAGAACTTCATCTGTAATGGAGTCCTTAACGTTATAAAAAGTAGGCAGGTATATTTCATGTGGACTTAAACGTATAAGGATAATAACCAGCGTCACTATTTATATTGTCATCATCAAGTCTAGGTGTTTCATTGAAATATTGTTAATAATTCTTTAGATACTAATAAGTATAATATATACACATAGGTATCTAAATTTTTACTACATATAAATTTTGACGAAGGAAATTGACTTGTTGGGTTCTAATGGAAATGGAACATACCGTCCAATTCACAAAGCTCCAGAAAGGAAAAAGGAAAATTACGGTACTTTACCTTTTTCTTATTGGATTATAATTACCGTAAATAGGCATAACATGTGTACGTACCTGCAATATAAAAGAAAACACAATTAGTTACTGTCGTTATTAACTTTATTATTATTATTAATGATAGCAATAGTTATTTTAGTCTTAATATATATTATGACATTGCTCCATTGCTCTTAAGTATTCAATCAGGTCATTTAGTATTTAAGCAAACCCTAATAGTACATATTTGACAATTAAGAGTGAAACTTTGACTTTGGATGTTGGAATTTAATGGAAAGCCCTCAATAACAATGAAATGACAGAAAATAAACATAAATCAGATAGATATGCCCTTCACGGTACAACTATTTAGCTACGCTCGCGATTATTGGACTCTAGACTCTATCAGACACGGACCTAGAAACGAATAGAACATAAAAAACATTTCCTGTGTCAACGACAACACATGGAATGGAGCCTAGTCTCGTAGTTTATGGCAATGCAATGCACTGCAATGGATGAATTTTATAGATAAACTGCAGAGCTCAATATTATCTGAATCTGCGTTGGTGTTGTGCATTAAAGATATTCTATTGTATTTCATTAGTCACACAACACTCTTAGGCACATTACAAAATAAGTAGCCAATAGTATCAGCACCCCTCCTGGCAACCTATTCTAAAATTTTGTCGAGCTTTTTCGTATAAGTATAAGCATGGAATGTAAACTCTACTTTATATTAATGATTTCACAAATAATCCAATTACGTAAATAAGCCCCTACTATCTGTACAATTGTACAAACAAAATGCCACTGCTTTTTCATATACAATAACGAGATCCGTAAAATAAGTTGGTTTTCATTTGTCATTTTACAAAATATTGGATAATTGTTGGCTAAACTGCAAAAAATGGCAAATGGTACAAAAATGTTATTACGCAATTTCAAATTTTAATTTTCAGCAAGGGTGTTGATGTAGGATGCGACAGAAATCTATTGCCATGAGATGAAAATGCAATGCATAAAAATAGACGAAGATGAAACATCTCTCGTATCCGGTGGTGCTCAATAAGTGAAAACAAAATTCCGTCCTTCCTATTCAGTTTCCTACACTCAACCATTCCATCCATTGTATTTCATATTCATCATAATATTGTATTGCATTGTTGTGTTGTGCTATGTTGTGATGTGATGTATTTATGGTGTACGTACAGTACATGTGATGTCAGGAAGATGAAATATCAACGAAATACGTACGTACGTACGCTAGATCTAATAAGACAGGATATTTGAGTTCAAAGAGCATATATACATCACTATGGAATTATTAATATTGATTTCCCATTAGAGATTCACTTTAGTGGTTTGGTTTGGTTGGAAACTAGTGTATGCCTAGACAGTAGATAGCAGATGCCTACATAACCTACATTACACAACAGAACTTCAGTTCAGCTACCTATAACTTATTCATCTCCGCTGCCTATAAATTGAATTCTTGCTGGAGAAAGAGAACAATTTACATTTTACAGATCAGTGAGTGACTGCATTCAATATTTTATATTACACCTATAGCTATGTACGTACAGAAAGTATGAGACTTTTTGACATATCCTGACTCTTAAATAGAATATTAAGTACAGAGACTCCAGCAACCCAAGTCAAGTCAAGTTAGGATTGAGTGACGGATGAGACAGATATTGGTGTTGTATTACATTTATGGCACCTACTAATATAAAATTGACTAATATCAAGGCATGTAGAGTACTGAAACCTATATTGTGTCGCAATGTCAAAAGTGTTAAGCATAATTCTATAGAACGTATTTAATTTAAGCCAAAGTGTCCACATAGCATCATCAAATCCTTTAACGAAACTAATAACTGACATTTGTAGACAAAAACTCATAATGTACCCTTAATATTCATTAAATATTGTTTCACGTTTATTTATGAATTTTCTGAGCACAAACGTATAGGTACTAAAACTAAACAGGTATATAGACATACTGTATATATGTACATACATGTCACAGAAATAAATTCCTGACAGAAATAAATTCCTGACAGAAATAAAATGCTACTAGATATTTTTATTTTTTAAATCCACAATTGTCCCAAATATCTTGTATATAAAACGAGTACTCTGTTTTTCCAAATTGCATGACGTATGCGACATAACATAATGTATCAGATATTTAATAGCTTAAGACAATATGACATATTCATGTTAAGGATCTTATTAGTACTCTCACACCTTGAGCACAATATAATTTGTGTCCTTTCATGCCTGATAGACTTTCTTGCCTAGGAATAGGATACACGAAGTCAAAATCCCTTTTCCTACGAACAATAAGGATATTATTATTGTCATTGCCTAGTCATTACAGACATTATAGCTCGTAGAGTTAACATGACCGTGACTGCTTCCAAGTGTCATAAGCACCAGCTCATAAAATCCATCTGCTCAATGTCCCTCTCATTAACCAAAAATGACGCATAGAGGAATTAGGAGGGAACATTTCTTAGCATAAACACTAACACTAACAAGGGAGAATTACGCGTCTCACAAATTAAAAGGTCATTTATCCCTTTCGTAGAGCAACCGTGTAAAAACAAATATCTGGTCTCTATTCAGAAGACTATAGTAAATGCATTATGTAGCGGCCATCATAAAATCGAGTCCTTGCCTTGCCTTGTGATACTGTTATTATTATGTACATAATAAGTATCTACACAGAAACTACCAGACAAGACACGACTATCTGTAGACACACAAATAAATACTTACAAATAGTTTAACACTAACACTGGCACTCAAACTACTTAAGTACCTACCACCAAATTGAAGAGACAGAAAATAAAATAAATACAGGAAAATCATTAGCAATATCATGTATCAGTTGAGTTCAGTACAGAGTACAGAGTTTATCTTGTCTTTACATAAGAAGGAGGGTCCCTTAGTCAAGGAAGGAGCAGAAGAGCACAGCATGATTGTGATTATGCTCCCAATTGCCTCCTAATGAGTTTATCCACTACAAAGAGATTCATTTAGTACCAAACCTTAAGTAATCTCAAATCTCGACAAACTCAAATAGATACTTACATAAACAATAAACAGATAGTTCCTTTCCTCCGTCTATTTCATTTTTAAAGACGCATCTTTCAAACATATCTTTGAATCTAAATTCTACCAGTCACCGTTAAGTTATGTAAGTTAAGTTAAGGGTACATTAAACAATATCTCAAAAGATGCGTTGGTTATTTGTAAGTGTACTTCATTTCGGTCCATGCTCCATGTCATGAGAATCCAAACCAAGAAAAGGGATCATACATAATATATTATCCTTATTCCTTTGAAAAAAGGCTGTCATGCCGTACTAATATTAAGTGCACTGAATTCGGTTCCTTACATCATCCTGATCCTATAACTATCACTACCCTACTGAATATTATCGTCTCGGTGCATTATATTCTCCTAATAACTGTATCGGCATAATAATCATATCCCGACAGATCCGATACATAAAACTGTCTATAAATATTACATAACATAATAAGTATTGTATACGTATTTACGTATACTAATACTAAATAGAGGGAGTTATTTATTATTACAATCTTTAAGAGGACTTTGACTCCTCAGAAGAAATTCGCCCCTTCTGTTCCCAACATCCTTCAGAGCAGTTAAACTTGAAGACTAACAATCTGTATATTATAGAGACGGGGTCAAAGTCACTCAGGCTCTAAGCTTGGCTTGGATTTGGCTGTAACTCATCCATCCACAAGAAAGAGCTATTGAACATTTCAACGTTGATCTGAATTGAGCTAAACCATTTATTTATCTTAATAAGCTAAGTACCGTCTTTCCTTCCTCCGTACATTGTAATCATAATACTGTAACCTGTCAACTTCCCTTAACTCAATTTTAGTCTCGAGGATTAGGATTCGAAAAGGGTACACTGGCAAACACATACTATATCCAGCTACCTCTCTGTCCATGTAAATATGTCTTCTACAATATAATATACCATAGCATGTCGAATCGGATACTCAAATTATTACTTAAGTGCAAGAGTGTTACTTACTAGTAAATATTAAAATGTTTTTATCGGGTCGTTATCTTACTTTTGAGATCTAAATTAATTAGTAACGTACACGTACCTACAGATACGTGTGGCTAGTGATTATTACATAAAAGCTTTAGTATTCTATTGGATTATGATGTTTAGGAGAACACTGGGGTTTATCAGCACATTTTACACACAAACATATTTATATATTATTATAGTGTAGAATGTAATAGTTACAGTTCATACGTCGAATATTTATTATCTCGATTTAAACCTTGATCATCATAAAGATTAAGCAATCATCACAAACATTTACATACTCCGTGTTTTGTATATTCTATAAATTCTACTAGCCAACGTCGCAATATATATTTATGCAGATACTTTAGAATTTTGATGATCATGACGCAACGCAAGGGAAAGTAAATTGTAAATTGGTCTGGACTCCGGACAAATGAACTTTAGGAGTAAAGTCTTGTGTTTTGCTGTTCGCATTCAAAATATGAGTCAGTCCAGTACCAGTGAGCAATGTCAGCATCTTTAATATCTGATTGTGAGTGTGTAGTGTGGGTCGAGTGTGTTTTGAGTTTTAAGGAGATCTAATTTAAGCTCAAGTACCTATCTAACATAACTAACTACTTACATGCTCCGCGCTGCTATAAATACATGCATATTATTTTGAATTCATTTCCCCTCCTTCTCCCCCTTCTAAATAGTTAACTCACTGGACTGGACTGGTATTGCACTGCTGGAGTCAATAATGTGCAATGTGGTTTTGTTCTTGTTCCTCGATCCCAAAATTCAAGTACTGTAATATATCTAGGTAATCAAGCATTAAGCTATACGTAATATTCACAGATGCAATTCATTTAGTCCCACAATAAAGTAGAATGCACATTTACGCATTGATCGTATATGTATACAGAGTTTACAGAGTTATCTGTACTGCCGGGTATAATCACAATTAGTGTACCTACGTGTGGCTCATTAGATTTCCGTCCCGCACGCAATGTTCAGCTATGCCTATATGTATGTTCCTACCAATTCTCACCCACACCAATAATTATAGTGTGCAATTAATGCATTAAAACTATGTATACTTATACTATAGAAACATTTCAGACTGCATAAGAATTTATATCTTCAAAGAGGGGGAAAACAGTGTAAAATGTATAATATGAGTAATAGAGAATTCCCGTACTAGGGAAATACCTAATGCGTTCATAATATTATGTGTGTATCTATAAATGAGCCTACTTCCTTTAATAACATTCACATTGTAAATATGTAATTGCACATACTTACATACAGGCCAAAACATAACATTACTCAATATATATTTGTATTACCTAAGTATTTAATGTCGGTAGGTAAGGTACCAATACCTTTTATATGATATAGTACATACACATATGAGTGTAGAATGTTATTTCATAGCAGTAGAATAGTAAAACGTGAGGGAATTAAATGCAACCTACCTAATGTAGCAAACTGAGTGAGTGATTGTGAGTCTGCCCTCAACGAATTGCTCACCTACAGAAACTAATGACTCGACATATTTTTCATTTTAATTGAGCCAGTCACACATTTAACTACAACAGACGAAACCACAACTCTTCCGTCCGTCCATATGTCCGTCCTCTACGTTTTAGCGTGTAGTTATTGTATGTCATGTATTAGTCGTCCTTAATTTCATGTATCTATGTAGCACCAGACCAGCATTGGCCTTTCGTTCATACAGACGTCAGGCAGGCAATGCAATACAATGAGTCAGATAATATACAATGCGGTGAAACAAACGCTGCATTAATCCACTTGAGGTACCTACTACATTATATTATATTATATTACAGATTACCCTTTGGGTCATCAACAATGCAAACTTACAATACAATGAAACTAGTGATCATATCAACAAACTTATTATATAAGTACGAATAATGCATTCAGGAATCTACCTACTACCTACTTCATATACACACTTTTACAAAACTAAACCAAAGAAGAATATATCACATAATGTAAATTAAAACGTTTTCCGTTGCATAACACCTAAACATTATTAGGTGCCTAAATAGTCCAGTTATGATTTATAATGCAATTCTGAGTAATAATTAGTGGATTAAGGGAAATCATTTTTATTGACGACGAGTTAAAATATTTGTTCATATCTGCACATTGACAAGTAATGGCGAAATTGGGGAAAGCAAAGAATTTAAATCGATTTTCGGTTTAACAAAAGCAATTTAACACCGAAGATTGGTAAACTAATCTATATTAGGTAATTTATGTTAATATTTGAAATAGGACTTTTACAGCTTTTAACGGCTTTTAGCTTTTTATAATCTTTATGATTAATTGCATTTTTCTTTAAGTTTGTCTAGAGTCTAGAAAGACAGTGCAATGCAATCCTTATAGGTACATAATTGTAGCTACCATTAACGTGCACTCTTGCACAAGAGGTGTGTGCATGTAAACGTAAATACAGAAGATGATGGGCATACTGCACTCCGCTCATACTGACACGATGAGACTGCTAAAGTCTTCTTACTCTTACCTTATAATGCCACCTAAACTGTACTAACGTGCTGCATAATTTCTCCAGGAGGAAGAATAGTGTATATAAATACAATAGAGTCCCCAGATGATATGCTATTCTCGATTATAATTAGCGGATGAGATGAATTTAGCCGGGAGTGAGCAGTGAGTGGCCTATGAACATGCATACATGCAATGCAATGTAATATAATGCACAAGGTATTATAATGGAGGATAATTATGGCAAGAAGAAGCGCAGATGGGAGGATCGTGAAATAAGAGAGAAGAGTTTATGGATTAACTGGAGCCGGTCGGAGTTTTCTCTTCTCTGTCTCACCCAACTAAATTCCATACAGCATCCCCAAAGATATTATATTTTACTCTTATATGTAGCAACAGCAACTAGATTTACACAATACTAAGGTAAAGGAGTAGCACAGCAAAATATTAAACAAGTTCACTTTCTTGTCTGTCTGTCATATTATCATCTTATTTTTTCCTCTCCCCGTTTCATTATAAGGAGAATCCAAAGCCAACCTTCATCTCCTTGCTCTTTTAGTCGCTCTTTCCCTACCTTAACTTTAGACAAATTATAAACTTCTACATTAGAATGCATATGCACACTGCATATATATATTTATATTCACAGATGAGAAAATGAAGATGAAGGAAGGAAGGGAAGGGATGCTGAGTTAGGAAATGAGAAACGAAAAATCCCAACCCAAGACCAGGTACCTTTTGTTTTCGACGTTCTACTTAAGTAGCTTAGCTAATAGTCACTTAACAAACTTTTATGTTCTTCTCATACCTTAGCATCTTTACAAATTTGGCAAAGATGCACTTTGGTAGAACTAAATACAACTACAGTTGTTAAATACCCACCCATATCACTATGATATTTAGAGCAAATAAGACAAAAACAAAATAATAAAACTAATTGGTAGCACATAATATCTATTTTTAGAATTTTTATTGGAAAATAGATTGCAAGATCGGAATCTTGGATATGGACACCATACAGATATAGACAATAGACAGTTTATTTCTCTTGTATGCATTGGGTTCCCTTTTGACACTGATTCAATGTAAATTGAAAGATTCCAGAGCTAGGAAATGTGGTCATTGTCAATAATTTTTAATTAGCAAAGGAATGTGGATAGAGAAGCGGCGAATGTCAAAAAGTAGCTACCTCCCACGCAACTGAACATTAGTTCACTTGGGTAAGTCTGTCCTGCGTAGTCTACATATTTACAGTAGTTACAATACATATATGTGGATAAAGGTCTAGATTGAATTCTACTTCGGCAAAAGGATTTCCTTTCCGCACTATTTAAAGTAGGACAGGACGGGAGTGGAGTGAAGTCAGGAGCATTTTAAAGAATGTAAAGTAAAGACTGAAAGATAGTGTAGCTAAATGAATTAGAGGCTGCATGGCTTATGTAGTTGATTGTAAGTGTGGGTGGTGTGGTGTGTATGCTATGGAAATGTGGAATATGCTAATGGTATGCTAATGCTAATCCACAAATAAAATGGAGAAGCGTAAAATGAATCCTGACTCTATCCGTCCGCACTCACTCTCTCCAGTTATTATAAACGTATAATAGTATTTACAGTTTTTCCACTGCTTAATATGTATGTAAGTTAAGTTAAGGAAAACGAAGGCCAAGCACATGGACTTTTTAACGCTTTTGAGTTGCTATCCGATCAGATCTTAAGTGAAGATTCCTCATTTCCTACAGAATGTCCTACATATTGCACCATACATTGACAAGATGAGATTGTAAGCAAAGCAGATCATGCCAACCAATTGATAATTTATGCACAAAATTACAATTACAATACTAATGCTTAAATAAACGAAATCGCAAGGAACCTACTTACAAAAATGCAACCTTCCATATTAAAAAATAATGTTGTGATCTCAACTAAGGGCACCCCAATGCAATCACTTCAGTCTTTTTGCCAAAAAATATTTAAAATCTTGAATCTTCCTTTCTTAAGGATTATTACATAACAGTAATTCTAATATTATATACATAGGTACCATAGATTGCCATAAAAGTCATTAAAATATCATCAAGAACGTAATATTGCACTATTCTAGTGCATTCAGAAGCTAACACGGCAAAAATTGTGCCTACATGCACTTACACTTACATGTATCAGAATGAAACTGCATGCAGAGTGCAAACCTACTTCAAATTACAATAACCAAGGTCAGTTTTTCGTGGTGAATTTTTTCAGCGATCATTATTGTTACTAAATGACAAGGTGAACTAAATGCATAGGTTGCATAAGATACATTGCTCATTAATGAGTACCACTATGTTTCTACCACTGACAATGATTTCGAATATTTGTATGGTTATGATTACCATTGCATATTTGATCAGATATTATTCCAAATCCATGTAAGTATATTAAATTTAGTTTTACGAGTTTTTACCGGATTTAAATAACTTAGCATTTGATAGCAATAGCGATGTACCCAAGGCTTTTTTATGGGCCTTGTCTAGGAAGATAAAATATATGTTGTATGACCCGTTATGCGATGCTAAACTAAGGAAGAAATATAAATATACTTTTATATTATAGTACTATGCTTAATATATATGCATGTTATTAAAGAGAATCCCTGCAGATATACTACAGTGTGTATTTTAATATTAGAATGACAGATCGGATAAACGAAAGATACAATATACATTTAAGTATTTAGCAAACCAGGTAATGTAATATTATTATTGCGTCTGCAATAACGAAAATCACGGCAATAAAGTTAAAGAGCAGAGAAAAACGTTTTTCGCTTAGTTTTTCATGTTTGTTATGCAATGGTAGATAGTTAAGTTGAGTTTATTGAGCTTTTAGTCTAGCTAGCAAAGAGAAGACTCATCCTAACGATAAACGTTAACACAATACAAGTTTCTTTACACATTTCTCGCATGTCTAGCTAAACTTACGTATACTACGTCGTACAACTAAATGCGTACAAATTATTAGAAGGAATCATTATTGCCTTAGACTAGAGGAGGTGAGGACAGTTGGTAGTTGTTGCAACTTTACAAAAGATTTCTTCGTCCTTTGCAACTCGGACTACTCTGGACTGGACTCTGGCAGGCTCACATCACATGACAAAACGAGCAAAGGTATAGGAAGGCAAATAGCCAGAGCATTAGTTAGTTAGTTCCTCACAAACGAGCACTCTTCAATTTAGTCCACTTAAATTATAGTGAGAAACTTAACAAAAAACTTTTACAGGCCATTCTGTAATATAATGGCTGTAAATTGTAATACATATACACAGATACAGAATGCGGCAAAGCTACTCTTACCTTTCCTAACTTAACTACATACGTACATAGTTAATGTAAGCTTCGTTGCCTTTATTGCCATAGCCATGGCCATACAATTAAGACAAAGACTAACTCCCAACGCGTTTATATTGCGCTATTTAAGTATAATAAGGCTGGATGGACACGAGAGAATGGACAGGACAGGACACAGTCACAAAATAATGTTTACAGTATTTAACTATTGCACAATAAAATAATCAGTGTGTCCGTAAAGGAAAAACGGCCTTAGAAGGAATATTATTGCACTTTACTTTGCTTTTGCTGCTGCCCCAGATTTACAAAGAAGGATTTACACGGTTTGAACGCCAATAAAACAGATTCGTTTTAGCTACACTTAAGACCGCTTTGTTTCACAAGACAACTAATGGCTTTTCTGCAATTTTTTATTTAACTTGTCCCACTCACTCATATTCTATAAGTTACACGGACGAGCTAATTTGTATCATTTGGATTACTACGCATACTATTTTGTAGATAACAAGGCATGAAAGATAATCGATTTTTTTCGGTTGAAGCTATATATAAGGATACTAAGTAAGAATATATTTTAGAGAATATGATCTTTAAGTATGTTTAGTAATTACTATGTCATGAACATACATACTTTAGTACTGTGTGCATATCCTTAACGACTTTTTACTATGCAATACTCCAAGAAAGGCAATTTTCGATTTATTTCAAAAAATGTTAAGTACTACAACATATTATTATATTTATTATACCTATCGATATATATTTAGCAAGTATTAGTGTACTGTACTGCAAAATTTTAACATTGCGACATGAGATGAAATCCTAACATAATGTAAGAATATATTTGTACTTTATTCGAAACAAAAAGGGGTAAATGCATATAACAATTTAATTTTTCCATAAGTTTGTATTCTAAAAAAGTTAAATTGGCAAATTGTATTTAATGAATGATGGATGTAGTGTACTCTACATTATGTCAGATGGTATATGAATGGCATAGTGCAGACAATCTGTCCCATATGTATGTACATAAATTTTTCTGTTTTTTGTGGTGACGTTACACTGATAAACATTGTCACATACATATAGATACTCACACACATAAATACATAAGAATTTTTGCATTCATGTTGAAGATAATTCAACTAAGATCTTAACAGAGAACTAGCAATCATGTTATAAGTAAGAGAGTTATATTATACTCACTTCATTTAAAGTATCTACTGCAGTATTTACATAAACATTTTCATTGGTGTAATGTGATGGACAGCGAAGTGGTGTAGCGAATTCAGAGCACTGTAACTTCTTTCGCTACGGTAAATATAAGAGACGTTATAATATAATTAACTCGGATCTTAAATCAAGATATATCTGATCCTGTCTTGTCTTGTCTGTCCTGTCTCCACTTTTCTAGTTTCGCCATTCACAATTCAGTGAGTTGACACAAAAGTAATTCCTTAACTTATTTCATATACTTGCTGAACACTGCATTATTCTCCCTTTGTTTCTTTTCGTTGCTCGTGACGTGAGTAAATTCTACTGAAGTTGAATTTAAGTTGACAAATGTGTAGAGAAACAGTATAATAAAATGTAGAGTCAAAAAGGACAGTGTATATACAAACGGCACAACTTCCATTATTTCATTCTATATCAAAGCAATTCGACCGCGTCGAAAGAAAGCCTTCATTTTATATGGCATTTCTAATTTAAGTCAATAATTTCCCTAAATACAATGAATGACGTGACATCCTTTGTCAATACTGCAGTTTAACAGTCAAAAAACATTTTTTAATACGCCAACACACAGGAAATCCAAATCCAACTCTACACTAAGAAACATTTCAATGATTTAATCCTTTTATTCTTAATGAATTTATTTACTATACATTGTTACAATGTCTTAATTCAATTTACTTTTGAATTCCAGCTCCCAATTTAATTTGAGTGCTAAAATAAGGCGGAAGTTAATATATTATGAGCATAACGCGAAGAAAAAAGTTGTACAAGTGAAGTATGACACACTTCTCTTGTCAATCACGCAGCTTAAATGTATAGTAAAATTGTTCAAGTGTTAAAATTCCACGTTGCTTACCTAATGGTGAAGACTACATTTTATTTGTTACTCAAAATTGTAGGGATTCGTACATTTTCATACTTTCCAAGGGGATAGATTTTTTTCGACAATTAACACTTTAGCTAAATGTGCAGATAGCCATATACATGCAAATAGTATTTTGACATTGACAAATATATTTATCAACTGAGTACAGATAGTAAACCCATTCGGATATACAAACCTTTTGTCGGTACGCTGTAATAATGTGCCATAATTTTGACAATTTATTGACATCACCTGTTATATTATTATGTAGTATTAGTAGTTATCCATTTCCTCTGCGTTTATATACGAATATAAATATAAACATATAAATGAAGGTGCCTAGTGCCTGCCTACATGTATTATATCGAAATTTAATAATATAGTCTTATAGTAAGAAAGAGTTATCATTTTTCTATTTATTTCGTGTAGGAGAAGAAAAAGCCATAATAATTGTATCGTTGAATGGTGAGTTTACTTTTAGTATGCTCTCATTTGCTTCTGTGTCTAGTGTGCAGGTAATTTGATAATATATGAGGATAAAACGAAAACGTCTCCAAATATCGTGTCAAATTCATAATGAAATCTACTGTAACAGGGGATAATAATAGAGTAAGGAAAGAGCTTGGTGTTCAGTGACTCCCTTTCGTTTATTCACATTATTTATTACGAGGGAAGCTCAGCAGACTGCACACACATATCTGTACTATTTTATACAGATACTACATACATACAGGGCAGGAAATATGTAAACACGGTATAATACCTTCACTACAATATATAAGTGCATAAATAGTAATATCCTAAGTAATCGCTACTTTAATGGTTCACCATTTACTATTTCATTCACGAATGTCATTCTGGAAGGTATCTATAAGTATATAAATACGTAGGTTGAAATTCAAACTGAGTAACTGAGTAATGTGAAAGAGCAGACGGAGGAACGCAAACCACGAAGGAAACAAAAACCAAACGGGATGTCAATGCAAAATGCAAGTGTTTTGTGTCCATGTGATATTCATATGGATTCACATTCACAAAGGAGAGATGTACAGAACTGTGTACACGAAATGTTAACCAGAAGAGAAACTATGTGATGCGGGACATTCACAAACAAACGCAGACAATAAAGTCCCGGAGTTTCATTCTGTCCATTTCCATTTCTATAATATGCATATGAAGCAGATCAGGAAAAGGTAGACATTATATTAGTAATATTACTAATATATACTAGTACAGAATATAATGTACAATACGTCCACACACACAGTTTAAATGCTTGCAGTCAAATACAATGGAGATAAACATATTTAGTTGGAGGAGGAGGACGAGGCTCGGCTAAATAAAAGAGGAACTTGCATGGTCGAAGGAAACTAAATATCAGAAATGTGCATTACAACAGTACACCACAGTTGAGGATAGGATAGGACCCCCACAGAGAAAGAGGCTTTCAATCCCTAACACTCTACTATAATAAACTCTAATGGTCATACGTAATACAAATATCTTCTTTGTATGTAAATAGCAAATGGTAAAGTATCCCTCGCATTGAGAATTGAGACTACCATACTAGTCTGGCCTGACAATTATTTTATGCTACAGAAACGCTACTCTCTAACATCTCTCATCTAATATTTTCAAACCATACATATATTATGCGACATTTCCCTAAAATGTACAATAACCACGTACATACATATTATGATGAACTTTCATGATTATACAAAATATTGAAGCTTAATTATTTGAAGAATACAGTACGGTATAACCTATCGTTATACTACAAAGAGAAAGTTACTTTGTCTTATTGTAAGTTAGTCTAAGGAATTAAAAATAGTTTTACAGTCCTATACTGTACTTATACCTATATGGCACACTGTAGTATCCGAATTTAAAATATATTATGATCTGAGACTAAGTAAGTTATGGTGTAATGTAATGCTTAATGGAAAATGGGCGAGAGGATTACACGCAACATGGTATACGCACACGCACGTATGAGAATTCTAGTTTATAGTGAACAAAACACTAAGTAGTGAGTAAAGTAAATGGTAAACTATAGTTTATGTGATGTAGATGTGCTATGTAATAGGTAAAGTGTGGAGTTTATTGTTGAAAAGGTATTCTTCGTTTTTTGAAAAGGATTTTTCGGGCGAGTTCGCTGTTCTTTTGCAATTCGTCCTACTATCTGCTCTGTTCTGTCCTAACCTGGACTGGCTTGGACTGGAAATGTCTCCTAAACTAGTAAAAGTTTGAGAAGAAGGAAACTCTTGCCAATTACGCTCAACTCTCTTTTCGCCTGAGAAAATGCACACGAGAGCCAAAACGAAGAGGAAAGAATCTTTGCCATTGCCATACAATACGTAACGACGACGAGAAAAGGATACAATGCAATTGTAAAGTAAAGTAGGTAGTAGGTACCTAAATAGTAGTAGGTATCAAGGCATCGCTACAACTTTAGCGGAACCTAAGCACCTAACCCACTCACATCACAATCACATTGAAACGAGAAATAAAATTCTCGCCGGAATTTAGAACTAGGGACAGGGAGCTGAGCCTTTTAATAGTCTTATGTTCACTACACACATCTCTACTTCTACACTATATAGTTCCACATGCTACGACTGCTACGCTTTCAACTTCAACTTCAACATTTCCCGATTTTAACACCCTCCCCTAAATCAAGTAAAATACGATGTCACCCTTTTATTACGCAAGTGTTGAGCCTAAGCAAAATGTCCATTACATGTATAACCCTTAGAACTAAACTCCACGCACAATATGTGTAGCGCACTCCTTTTATATCTATATGTATATCTTAACACGTACATGCCTTTTATGCGGAAGAAAGTTCTACAAATACAGTTACATACAATCTAATTTAGATTTCTGTAGTAAAAACCTATATAACTTTCAGTTTAATGCAATTGTATACAGTTTTACATACAAAAAAGACGTCTTCACACCTAGGCAAACATAATATCAAAACAAAAATTCGTTATTTCATGAAAAACTGTTCATTTTCCAATTTAGGAGAAAAATTCAAAATTCAATACTATTCAAGTGCAAGTGGAGAAATGAAAATTATTTTCATGTAACGTGAAACATAAGTACTTACTCTGAACGTTAATTATTTGCAATTTTGTTTGTTTGTGAGTCTACACAGCAAACACGTGTATCGTTCGCAAATAAAGAAAGAAGCCAAAAATAGAAATAATTCGAAAGCCATTGCTCTCTGATGTCTGGGTTGGTGTTGGAAGGAGTAAACGTAAGAAAATAGATTTGGTGCTTGGTGAAAGAGTGTCAGAGTTTAAAAAGTGAAACTACAACAAAAGTTAGTCAACTAAACTACCTAATCGGTAGGTAGCGAAGAGAAAAGGGATTTAAAGCTCAACTTCTCCTGTCTGTCTGTTTCTGTTCTCAACTTCTTCTTCGACTCATTCCATTCACACAGAGAACGTGAATGAAGAGTCCCGTCTAGTCAGCAGAATTGAGTTCTTGTTTCTTCTTCTTCCTTTAGTAGTTCTGCTATCTTTCATTCCCATTACATTACAAAAGTCTAGAGAAGTCAAAGTCAACTGAGAGTTGAGACAGAGCAATTCGACTGATAATCTGATTGTTAGAGTCAAAGTCATACACACACACCGTTACAAATGTCATCCGACCTTTCGTCCGCCGCCCCGCCGTCCGTTAGGCTTACTTATTCTCTCCATTACAAATTATAGGCTATGTTATGTACGTACAATAGTAGTAGCTTGAACGATGTTCACTTCCAAATCTCAAACTCTGAACTCAAGTGTTGAAGTATGATGAAGAAGAGATTGTGGGAATAAATTATGTACTATGTATGTACAAGTATAACTAATGTAATGTGCGTTTCCATTGTATATCCTCCGTTTTGCATTCATTTCCTTCAGGCAGCAACACTTTGACTTTAACGCTTTATATTATAGCTAACCCCATGTATTAAGTAGTTAGTAGTGAAATAAAGATATTTCAGATATACGTGGAATACACTCAAATGCAGTGCTTGATTATCCTATTCTGCGTATTGTCCAATTTACGGAAAATTCATACTGACAAGGAATATTAATTTCTCGCCTGAAGTGAGTGGCTGAACTTATTCCTCACTTTAACAAGTTTACTCATTTATATCCCCTTCATCCCTACCTACCGTAATTTTACATCACAACGTGAAATACAATAGAATTAAAAGAAAACTTCCTACTGGTACACACAACAGAATTGAGCTTTAAATATATAACAAATATGCCAACATATTTACTAGATAATCATTTTCCTAAATAGTAAGCTTCCTTCCAGTTGGGTATATGATAAAATATTCACAAATTCTTAAGAAATAAATAGAAATGGGAATGCACATTACCGTAATACAGAATATAAAGTAAACTGACAGAAAGTACATACCTGAAATTAAAAAAGAAATCACATTATTAATTACTTGTTTCATATTAATATTATTTACTATTGACATCAGCATACATTATAAGACATAGCGATAAGTACATCAGTTTCAGTTATAAGCCCATACCAAAGGGTAAACGGATTATTGTATAAATAGTGAGATCAGTTCATAAAATCATTTTCAAATAAACGCGTATCTCTAAGAACAAGAAATAATTGAAGAACTGCTGTCGTCAAATAGCGTAATGCTTATATTTTCTATTGCTATTTAGTTAGTGACAAAGGGTTGCCTTGTCCGTCATCTCAGATCCTATGTCTTTAATTAGAAACATAAGTGTAGTCCATAAACCTAACACGATTCTCTAATAATCTATAGCAAAACGAATCTCTCCTCCAATTCCGCGTAATAGCAGAATCTTCCCTCCTGCATTTAATCCCTGTACTGCATAGGGAACATAATTTCATCCTTATTTCCACTCTCTGATTTTGATTTGACTCTATTGTGGTGCACGTAGATACTTATAGTAAGTAGGTATATACGTATGTATTTAGTATTTATGTGCATATCTACTGTTAGTGCAATTCGATGCGATGTGCATCATCCAAAATCCCAATCATCCCGTTGTGTTCTAGGGAAGGGAAGTGAAGCCTAGCTAAATAGTCGAATATTATTAGAACTCAATATTACGCAATCCCCTTGCCTTCGTATCTCTTCTGTTCTCCTCCTCACTACTCTATCATCATCAGCACAAATTCCTCTTGCATTGATCTCCTTTGATTGCCTGCCTGCCTCCGTTGCATTAATGTAAACCGCGGACCGATAAGAAAACATCTCCTTCTCATACTTCATCAATCACTCTTAATTCTCCACTTACTCAATCCCTACATACTGCATAAAATGCATACATACTCTAGCTATACAATAATACTTATAGAAAGAATCCAATCTATCATATCTATCAATGTATATGCATTTTAAATAGGTACCTGCAATAATATAGAAATGCAGATACAATACATAAGTACATAATGCAGGTAACACAACAAATTCACTGCATAGATAAATAATACTAGTACACTTGTACACTCGCATCTGGTATTAATCTCTAAATGAATCAACTTTAAATCTTGAAAGAAAAGATTCTCCCTCATCTATGTAGCTATAGTATGCATATACATACACGAGTACAATGTACTTAGATACAAAGGTATCAAGAGGAAACGTCGTTACACTTGATTAAAGATCATTTGGCTTTACACTGACTGATTTGACTTCACAGCTCGCGCTATTGCTAATACTACATTACATTAGTTAAACACTATTAAAGTGTAGGAACGTGCACAATATAATATAATAAACTATACACATAAATGAAACAAGAAACGGTACATTTTTACAAGTCACTTCAATCATTTCGCTTTGCAGGTAAAAAGACTGAAAGAGATGTGATGAGACTTAATTTTTAGGTACTTATATGTATAATGCTGATAGATTTATATTATTATGTATTCTGTTATGTATGTACCTATAGTAATTGAACGTTCAGCAAATTGTAAATTTATCCACTAAATACTTACATAACATCTAATGAAATATTTTATGAATATAAAAGATTTGAAGAGGTAAGCCTACTTCATGTGTTCACCTATAGATGCATAATGTTAACAAGTACCACGAATTTTAATCCAAAGGAAGATTGTTTGCTAGACCACTTTACAGAGGTTATACAATAATAAACCTAGCTACATAAAGTAATACAGGCATTTATGCTATAAGTACAAAGCACACGACAAACAATCCATTCAACAATGAATACATCATTAGATTCCACACGACTAGATACGCATATCTTCATGGACCATTATATTTTAGTGGATTGGATAACCTCGCTATTCTTTATTTCGATAATTATTATGTAAAAACATTCTCATAACGGGAATTCGCAGTTGACTTTGACTCTAACCCTAACTGTGCCCTTATCTATCTTCAAAGATACGCTTAAATAAACGCACTGTACTGTGAGAGTAATGATCCTGCAAAAACTGTTTCTGCGAATTTGCAAATGTGAAGAGTGTTTAGTGAGGGAAAGATTAAAGACACTTTTTGCCATCAAACGTTGTTCGAATGCAATTATTTTTAAACTACCTATTTATCCAGGAATGGTTTAATGCAAATGAGTAACTTGCTTATAAACATAACAGGCAGGGTTTAAGGCTTCCTTAACAAAATAAACGGTGAGTGGATTGGATAGCGATACCAAGGGGTCACGTTCATTTATGCACAATGAACATGAATAGCACCCAAATTTTCAAGACCAAACCAAATTAAAAGAAGGAAATTGAATTTCTGGATGTCATTTCACACTTACCTCAAAAACAAAGCCGTTCAAAGATATTTATGTAAAGCCACTCGAAATGAGCGTGTACTTTGATGATTATTTTTCCTTTTATAATTTCTACCATCGTCAGATGAAACGAAATTGTTTACACTACAAGGTGTAGAAAACCTTTAACATTTGGACAACTAGTAAAGAGCTCGAGTGTTGGGTGTTTAAACTATAATAATCATCTACATAATAAACTGCAGGTATACGTATAATTCCAATAATCAAATCGCCCGGATTAAATACCCATTAGCGGTAGGAAATTCCTTTCACCGTTACATCCACATCAAAGTCAGTTATTCTTTTGTGCTTTTGAATTTGACTCCGCCATGCATTCCTTTCGGCTACTCAAATCTAACCCATAATATTTGCATAATAGTTTATATCTATAGTATATTTCCAATATTTCTTTTCCTATAAATGTTCCTTTACGTATCTCTCATCCAACATATTTTTGCTATTTGGACAATATTTAGAACAATAATATTATTGTTAATTCTAGAATCTACAAATTACAAATACTGATCAGGCCAAATTTTCACCATTGATTTTTTCGGCGTGAGACAGTCCTGTGCACATATCCTATACATATTATTATTACTCCTGTTTTGATCTATATTTGTTCAATTTGTTCAATAGATAATGCCTTAATTAGGAATCCTGTGCAACAAAGAAATATTTTAATAATTTTAATTTCCTTCATTACCTAAATTAGCAGTCCTTACTTCTGTTAATTTACTTACGTACATATATAGTACGTGCGAAGGATTCAACGTGGAAATATAATTTAAACGTATAACAGCAAAACTTTTTGCCTCATCTCATTTTTAAGGCACATTCTAACATACAACAGTATGTAGCCGATAAAATGAACAATGTTTAAGTCTGTATTTCAATGTATAATCTTAACTGTTGTAGTACATAGTACATTGTATACCTTATACGTACTACGAATACAATTATGCATTACAATTATTAAATATCTAATCTAAACAATGCCATTACTAATTTAAATGTATTATATCGTCCTCGGGTGCTTGTATGTGGGTGTGCACCATGAATATTAAGATATGCAGTCAGATATGCAAAACATAACATAAAGGCACAATAAAATGCATACTCACTTTACAGACTGATATAATCATTTCCGTAATTAAGATAATTATTTCTTTAACTTCCAGCTGTATATATAATTCCATCCCAAAGGTATTAAATTCCATTCATAACAGATAATTGTAACTGCATAAGATTAGTTTGTGAGATACGCATATAAATGCTTGCGACCTTCAGACGTGGTACATCTTTATTAACATTTATTTTTTATAATGTACAAAATTGTGTACCGTTACGTATTTATGTCTAAGTATAAATGATACAAACCTTCCTATCTTATTTGCTCAGTTCTAAAAATATTTGTATTTATATAGGAATGTGTATAAAATGGACAATCGAATAAAAGAATGAGGAAAAAGTCAATTAGAGGAACAATAAGAGTGGACGAGAGGATGTTCTGCCAAATAAGTCCAGCTGACTGAACGTCACATTACAAAAGAGAAGAAAGAGATCACATCATCTACTCTACTTACTCCTAATTCAATGAACATTATAATATAACAATGTTCTTTGAAATAAATATGTTTTCTGTTGACTCTAACTCTCCGCCTGCAATGTTCTAGAATAAGAAATAACAAATCATTCCATAATACAAATCACAGTAATCCATCCCTTCTTTTGCGTCTCCCAAATAAGGAAGGTGAACTGAACTGAACATCCTTATCCTGCAAATTGCAAATCCAACTAAACTAACGCACCTCCACATAACAACAATATATTATTTTTATTATATCCTACTAAACAAAAAGGGTTACTAGGCATATAAATCCACAAAGGATGTTTCTTACTATGTATCTCTTTACATATAAGTCTTCCATGCCCTTGATACACAACAATAACAATCCAATGATCTTAAATAGATATTTCTTAGCAAAACTCTCATAGGCATTTAAAACTTGATGTAAAAACACATTTATTCCAAAGGTACTCACTACCCACTGAAAAAGGTTCTAGTTTGTGCCTTTTTAATACCTAGCTATTCTTTATTTGCGAAATATGCAAAAAAATATTGGCATTGGCGTAATAGTATCGAAAATATAATTTTCCTTGACATGTAAAATAAAACAATTCAAATACATATGGATTTTCAACAGTAATATATATTTCCTCCTGGGTATACATATCGAATTCTGAAAGAAGATATATCCTGCAGGTACACATGTATATTTATATTTAGTTTCTTAGGGACTCTAGTTATGTATAGTTTAAATTCGAAATATATATGCAAATTCAAAAACAGTACATTGTTAAAGTATGTACCTATGTAAAATGTGTGACGCTTATAAAAAAAATTGTGGATGGTAAGTAAAGGAAATACTTGAATTCTCATACCAAATTGGTTTAACATTAATTCTGTGTAGGTGAGTAGAGCAGAGAGCAGAAAGGAATAGCAGACATATTCGTATTATTACACAGTACATATACTGCAGACAGATAATATAAAATAATTTAAATACTACCTACGCATTTATTTGCATTAAAAAGATTATTCAAAGCAAGTTGTCTGTCTAGATGCATTTTATTGCATTTCTTTTACTTAGTTTAGTAGTTAGGTAACTAAGCATGAGATTACGCATGTGGAAGATGTACCGCATAATATATTAAGCATTGCATATCTAAATTATTACCGTAGTTTGTTGTTTGTGTTGTTTTGTGATATGCTAGGGATTAGTGGTCTGCTCTGCTCTGGTGCTACACTACACTACGTGACTTTGGATTGAGTCGGTCAAGTTTTACTTTAACTTTGGCTAACTACTTCCATTTTATGGGCATATGATACAGAATACAATTTATACAATGCAACAGAGTAAGAGTACAGCTATCTAATGCATTACTGTATCCTTTGTAGCTCCATGCATTCATGAACAGTTCAACTAGACTAGTAAAGTAACTTTAGTAAATGAAAAGGTAAACCAGACAGACAAAGACCATTTCTGTATTGTACTACACTGTACATAAATATAGTGAATATTGCAGTATAAATCTCTATAGGTCCATAGATAAGTTAAGGACAATATTATATAACCTTGTTACGCATATAGTATTTTATTTAAGAAGACTTTTCATATAAGTAAGAAAACCCACTTAAATTAGCAAAGGATATAATATAAGCCTTATGTACTTCAATAATGCTTGTGGCAAATTGTTGAATAAAATATTACATAAAGGTAAAGTACACAGCAGACCACGTTCGACCTACTTATGTAGTTTAGTCTACCTGTCTATTGTGTCTATAGGTACAGAGTTGCAATTTGCAACTCGATTTGTACATGCCAATCTCTGATATAAGTCATTAGGTAGTTTCGCCCAGAAAAAAGATGCAACCACTCAAACCAGACCAAACCACATCAGAATGGATTCCTTCTTTTTATGTAAAATGTGTATTGTCCTGAAGGATTTTTTGTTTTGAAGAGCACATCACATCACCTTTGCTGTACTGTTTTCTATGTAGTATGTAGTACTGTACTGTTGTGTATGAGACCAGAGAAAAAGAAACAAGACTTGACAAATTGGTTCACAACTTTTCAAATATCCTGTGTTGTTTGCGTTGTGTCTATCCACAATTTAATGAGGAGAGTTAGTTTAGTTCGCTTGCTGCCTTTACTTTAAGTGTAATAATATTCTCCTATTCTTTTACTTATTTTCCTGAACAATGTACATACGTAACTAGTATATTGGATGATGATTATAATAATGTGTATTAGACACACAGAGTTGAACATGAACTACGAACATGACACAACATTGTTTACCTTTAATCACACAGTACACTACCTATACAGTATACAGTAAAATACAATACCCGAAGACGTAGATATGAACGAACGCTAACTTACAGTGGAACAAACAATGGAACATTTTATACGACGACGCAATTTGTTTTTTATCCTGCAAATCAGTTCACCATAAATTATAGCTTCTTTCTTTGCAATTAAGGATACGCTAAGCTAAGTGCAAATCGCTGTGCAATATTATGCTTCAGATAAGGATAAAGTTAAACCGCCTAGATTTATGATTCTCTATATATTGTATTTCCTTTTGTTATATTAGAGTAACAAGCCATTTACAAATTTACAATGTACAATTTGTATTGTCTTATTCTGCCGGATAACAAAACAAAAATGTTTTTAAGAGATAAGTTAAGTGAGTAGGTACATATTGCGATGTCAGGTTTGTATGAATGAAATAAAATATGGTCCACATTTTCACCACATTATTAGGTAAATTGTATGTTATAGTGAAATATTTCTGTCCAATGTCCAAATATAAGGAAAGTCCTTCTATGTATTATAAAACAGATACGTACTATACTTTTAGTGAGTATTGCATAGTATTAAATACTATTATTAATTTACGTAATATATGGCTGAACAAAACCAATTAATTATTGAAGAAAATTAACTTTTGGAAACTGATAGTACATAAAGGAGCAGCATAATGTTGATACTCACACGAAGTTTTGAATTTTCAAATAAACAGTCCCAGGATGAAATAACCCTTCATTTTCGCAAATTGTTAAATATAAGCTCTGCACAGAAAAGGTTACCTTCGCTTTACTTTATTTCAACTTTAGAATGAAATTCATTTTCATTTAGGAAGATGTCATCTTTTGAAACTGTGTGGGTAGTTGGTAAATAGGTACATGGACCCTGAAAGTAAAACTATCAGTATACCTACATAACATACAGGGACAATGATGAAATCAACTTTAAAGCTGAAGTCAACTGAGAGTCAAGTGAAGTGAAGTCATTTCAAAGGGATTATGAGATATGATCTGCTGATGACATTCTCCTCTCATCTTATGCAAAGATCCTTTTCTTCAATGACAATGTCAATCATATTTACTTACATACATACATACTAGAAGCTATTACATTTACCAAAGCTCTATCGATATACTTTCCAGTATATACAGCTTGAATAATAATCCCTTTATGTTTTATACATCTACAGATACTTGTACATACATCTTCTTCATTTATCAATAGGGAGACAAAACCTGTCCAGATAATATGAAAGACGTGAAGGGCAAGAAATACAACGTACATACAACTTCATGGAGAATTAAGGACACTCCAGTCCAGAAAACCAAAGTATATCTGTGTAAAGCTTAAGATACGCGTAGAAGTCTAAAATCTCCAGTGTATGTAAGCATTTATCTAAACGGAGACCTTGACATTGACAATGACTCTGGCTTGGACTTGGACTTGGACTGACTTGGCCATCCAAATGGAATCAACATCAAATACAAATAAAACGTAAGTGATTGCATTGCACTATTCATTCGGTTAGTTTTTATTAAAGAACACGACTATTGCTCTGTCAAACAAAAGAACATTAGATTCTTCCTTACTTGGCCTGGCTTGTATTGGTTGATACATATTGGTACGAAGACGACGAAAGACTCATGTGTACTTATAATATTAGCCAGGCCAGTTGACTTTGGCTAGAACAAATATACAAGGACCCTCTGGAGACAATGTGACTTTAAATTGAGAATTGATCGTGGAATACAAACTCCAGTCCACAGTCCAGACTTGAGAATTGCTCTGGAAGATTTATATTATCTTGGTCCTTGTCCTTGTTCTTAGTTACACGTGTATTGTTTGCAGGTTGATATCTACCTAGGTAAGTCTCTAGTCTTTAGCTCAATAATCTGAAGATTGTAGTATATATTAAGTTATACGAATACCACACAGATCCTTACACTCTATTGTGACTTTAGAATACACACCACGCAGGTTTAAATGTTTAATGTGCTTACACACTAAATTGGCGTGAGTTAAACTTAATGTTCTGTTTAGCATACTAAAATCCTTCCCTGCCCGGCCTGGATATTATATGGTCCTTTTATTCAAATCGTATGAGTAATGTTACTGATGTTTGCTTTGGACGCGCAGTTAAACAAGATTTCACTTAATCATTTGCAGCGAAATGTGAACAAGAAATCGAAATCTAGCGAAATCCAGTGACACTCCTTCTGACTTTAAGAGAAAGACAATGCGCTATTAAAACCAAGTAGACGAACGTTAAAAAAATAAAAGTAACGATAAAAAATTGAATGGAATCGACGAAATGTTTCTACAGAAGCCACACAAGAGTTTTATATGTAGCCAAACCAAACCAAGATCAACAGGGAAGCTACTCTTACTCCTATTACAAACTACATAGGCAGCTGTACAACAGATTGGATGAAATAATGTGACAATTAATTTGTTACAATTTAACAAATAGCAGAAGATAATGTAAGCATATTATATAACAAACAATGAATTAATTAATTCGGTGGGTAGTCTAAATACTGAATATATATAAGTTAACGTAAAATTAAATAAAGAAAAATAATAAAGACAAAGGCAAACTGAGATAATGTACTCAAAGAGAATGATGAATGTAAAAAATAGAGCTCCCATCCTTCTTCAGTTCGAGATCTGGGCACAAATAATTTTTAATCCCCGCATTACGGGTTATCCCACTGCTAAATATAAGTATTCTGCAAATATGTGTATGATTCAAAGCTTACTGGTTTAGTTGTAATACCTATAATACATAACACGAGAGCAGTTTAATATGCGTCCCTATATGCAGTACCTGCTACCTACTCTATTATAAATAATGTAGACATTTATTTATTTAACCAGTCTAGTAGAGAAATGTAAAGAAATGTATTCTATGTAAGCCTAAAAGAGTATTCTTTGCCTTCTTCTCATCTATTTTGGTAACAACGTGCATTTGTGTTGAATGAAACCTCTGTAACATATAAACTCCATAGAGACTACACTAAACTTGAGGCTTGGATGAAAAGGATGGACGTAAAAGTCGTAGGGATGGAAATATCGGAGCACGTCGTCTGCTGGATGTGTTTGCTGAGCACACACTCACTTAACTCAGCAAGATACCTTCATCCCATCATCCAATCTACCAAAAAGCAAGCTATGCAATGTAATGTGATGTAGAGGAGACGAAGACTCGGCCGAAACCATCATCATCCGCATCCATCGCATACAATAATAGAATAACTCTCATTGAGCCTTATCTATTGACGGATAATGTATTTTGTCAAGTCAGAGTCAGAGTCAGGTCGATTTTAGGCCCAAAGGAAAGCAAAGCAAGTCAAAGGACAACTGTGGATCCATCCGTGTGGACGTGAGCAGAAGTTCAATGAGCCAAGACGAATCTTTATTCTTACTCTCACTTGTATGTACGTATGTCTACTGCACATAACATAATGTGTACCTATGCCAGCCAGCTTTATCCTTAAATTTTTATTTTACACATACATACTAACATACTACATGTATGTACATAAAATACAAACGATCCCCACTTCCTCCAGAGATCTAAAGATCTAACCATTTCAAACCACGAACACAATGACAACAATATAATGAAATAAACTCAAAGGACATCCACATAATAAAATATCATTTTTATATTCAATAATACAATTTTATAGAGTCAATATAACTAACAAGTGTATAATAATTCAATTCAGAACAAATCCAGCGGAAAGATCTGCCTTTCAAAATTAAATCCAAAAATTTTCAAGAGCTGAATCCAGTCATGTCCATTTCATTCTAAATCTACGACACAGTTTACAATTTAGAGTTGACCGTCATTTATGTAGCTACGTTTCTTTATCATCACATAATAATAATACCTTTACTTCACTTCACCTTCACCCCTTCTTCCCTCCTTATCTAAATCTCATCATTCTCTAATTCTTATCTTATCAGGAGAAAACATTTACCTTTCACATTCAGGTAGCTATTTTAAACTTTTTCGACGCTTAAGAATTCCCAATGCTTTTTTAGCCAACCGGCTTACAATACACTAGCTCATAGTTTTAGGCTCAACTCTACGACGAACAACAACAGAACAGTTGCCTATTTATTTATATAATGTATGTCATTGTCTAAATAATAACGTTTAAGTGAATCTACACAAATAGAATATTATATTAGTCGATATTTGAGAAGAAACGTTACGTAACCTCGAGACATGAAACCTTAAATGCTGAGTGCATGATTCATAAAGAAGTTGTTGACAATCTCACACTATTAAACACGAATTCGATTTATTTCGTCTACTTGACAAAAAACAATAACAAAACGCATGGGCGATAAGCACCGGCTACCAAAATAAAGGAACAATGGTTTATCAACATGTTTTGATTACGCAAAATATCTGAGCTAAGCATTTTTAGTCTCCGTGACATTAGTTAATTTAGCAATATTTTAATAAACAGAAGGAAAGTCACGTTTGTCAACCAGTGCGACTATGCGACGAATATTATTGCAAACTCCTGCACATTTATTTATTTTCTAAATGTATAATCAGCTAAAAACAGTAGTCATTAGTCATAGGCTTGAAATTACAATTTACAGTTTGTAAATGCCAACGTTTTTGTTTTTTGTTAACGTTCAATTTCTGTACTACGTGCATAACTACATTTAAAATGTAAATACAATTTAAACATACATTTAGTATTATGTATCCACAATCCACATGTTTTATGAAGATGAAATTCCAATTAAGTTACTTACTTAAATATTACATAGGGTTCTGCGAATTTTCACAACGATTTAAATTAAATATGAATTTCTATGGACAGCATTGTATTTATTTAGTTTGAGTAAATTCCCCTGGACGATCTCTCTATCGTACATAAAACTAAAATGTGAAAATATCAGTATTTATTTTTTACAATACCCTTTGCACTAGAAGAGAACAAATAATGATACATATAGTACTTTTGTATTCGTGTGCCCTACTTTTCAGATTTGCAAAAGGGGTAATCATAATACAGTGTATACTATAGTACATAATACATATAATATAATAGCTGTATCAATATCAATACTGCGCAGTATTTGCTTAATCTATCTAACAATTTATCCATCCAGTTCAATTTTGGATCTCTCTTCTGACTTTGCATTAGGAAGAGTACACACTCATCGTCAGACTCAACTCAACTGCAAATAAAATAAAACTCGGACAGCAGGAGCGAAGAGGAGGGACGGGAGTGGGAGAGAGCATCAAATATCAAATTATAAACGCTCCTTCTAAATTCTCAACCTTGTTATACGTATAATATGTATGGTTGGAGTTATTTACATTGAATTCCTCCACTCTAACTCAATTAGCAAACCACTAAATCTCGCAAGCGAAACAAAACGAACAGAATTCCATAGTCAACTTCAACTCTCTTTTCACTATTCAAACAATAGTTCACGTTCACGAACAAGATCCAATTTCAATTTTACATTTTACAATGTCATAATTAGCCCTCCACGAAGCTTTTATAAGGGTACGCTGTATTTCTGCATTCTAATTATTGATTGAGACAGATTCTATGTGTATTTTCATTTACCTTGCATAAAAAATAAAAATAAAAATATTACTTTTACCTTCTACATTAAGAGCACAATGATAAAATTTGACAGGAAGGCGTCAACATTTGATTTTAACTACCCTTCCATTAAAAATACTTAAAAAATTTTATGCAATGCTAAACCACAATTGTAAGGTTTGCTGCATGCCGCCAGACTGTAATTACTCCACTTTTACCTTTTACCTGGTGCTGTGATTATATATTGTCTAACGGAGTAAAAAGAATGCCTAATTGTGTCTACCTTTCACACTTAGCTAATAATAAGTCATTAAATATTATATCTATTAGCAGCTACTATAAGGCACAAGTATTGCATAACCAAATACAAATAATGTCTAGGTAAATAGCACAACGCACTTATACTACAGATATACACTTAGGATTAGTGAAGGACCAAGAAAGACAAAAGAGCCCTAATCAAAATAAATAAGCATAGAGGGATTTACAAACTTCAAAATGATCGGATCAGCATTAAAGTAGATCATAGTTTGGATACGCCGATTAGCAAATTGGGTCAACTCCTAAATGAATATTCCACCACAGGTTTCTCCTGACTTATAATTAGAGCCGACCATTTAGTCTAAAGAATGCATTATCATTTTACACATTTAATCTCACACTCGTCCTTCAGCTTGCTATTTAGTATTTAGCAAAGCAAAAGCAACTCACAATAAATAATACAAAGTAAATACGTCGAACAATTGAAACAAAGTCAAGTAAAGTCAAGTAAGGGAGCCTGAGAGAGGACCGCATTCCGTCCCTCTGTATTTACATAACAAATGGCAAATTCTAAAAAGAGCCGAGAATGGAACAATTTATTAGCTCTCAATGCTATTTCTTTACAACTTCCTTTGGCAAATTAGTTTGTACTTAATTTTATGCTGCTATGTACTTTTAGAATGGAAAGAGACCCCATGACACGGACACGACTCTTTTATCCGTTCATCCATTTATAAAAATAAAATAAGTGCGTCGCCTTTCTTTAAAAGTCGATTGCATTCACATAATTGTGTACGTATACAGTAGTAGTTCACAGTTCACATTCAATTTCCTGTCCTTTACATTGTCTATAGCAGTAAATAGCAAACTTTATGGATTTATTGCCAATAAGCTATTTTTTACTTTTTATCTAAATAACTGATCTGTGCATGTGCAATATAAAATACCTGACATTTTTTAATTAGTAGTAAATTGAAAATCTAAATAGTTAACAGTTCTAAAACGATAAATGTTCAAGCTCAACGAAATCAATTTTGATTGTTATTAAATATATTTCTTCCGTTTGCTATTATGTATTCATATTGTATCTGGAAGGCAATTATAATTGCAAAGCTAATTGTAAGTTAAATATTCCTCAGAAGATTTCTTGGTATTTTAGCTATTGACTGACTATAAATGAGAATTAATTTTTCCATGCAATAATAGAGCAGGTCAATCATTATTGCATACTACATATTATTATTATGCAGATTAATTTAGAGTATAGATAATGGTCACTGACGAGTATATAACGAGATACTATAGGTACCTCAGCCTCTAATATTATAAAATTGAATGCAATGGCATGCCACACTACATAAGTAGGGCACGCTATGCTTACAATTAATTCACGAAGCCTTATTGTATTTCTATATCATTCATTATCATTCATTGTTAAGTATTTGTAGTGTGCATAGTGCATAGCATAGGTGGCACTTTTGTATTGTATCTTATACAATCAACCGATTCAAATAATGTTGAATGAATCGTATTCTATATACCTACGTATAAATATGTACAGTTACAGTAATCCAAGTGAGACAATCGACTCATATCCGTTTAATCTGAATTTTCTCCCAGAGGGGTCAACAGGGAATTTCCTTAAGAGGGCTAACTGACTAAGGCTCTTTATTTGCTATATGCGTTAGTGCTACGAGTACTTTAATAAATAAATATTAAATAAATGTACTTAATCTTTAGGATTTATAGCCAAATATTTAAATCTAAATCTGCATTTGATTCCTTACCCTGCGTGCAAATCAATGTCATTTACACTCCTTCAAGCTACAAATAATTTATTCGGTTTTTCAATCTATTTATATTTTCTAAAAGTATAAAAGTAATATATATGTTAGTTGTTAGACATAAAATGGCGTCCTAATTTCAAAAAGGGATTAAATATAAAACCAATTTCTATCCGGAAGCTCATCCATATCGATAGAACCTATTATTTGTCAAATATCTAATTCAATGACAAAAACCAACTTAACGAAGATATTTATCATGTCCAATCGCATAAGTACATTTAAAATAGAATACTGATTCTCCAAAGCAACTAACATCCTGCAGATTCTTTAATAATGCATTTAAATACTGTGGTTTTGGTAATCTGATTCTAAGCTGAAGGTTCTATTTTGTCAAATACCTATTATAATTCGTTTGTACAAGTATTACTTTTTAACATAAGAAAAGGGAGATAAGGAAATACGTAAAATGCAACAAGGGAAGGAATAAAGAGTGCATCTATTGACGACCTCTCCTGCTTCTAATTCTCTTTCTGATATTCGATTTCAAAAGATTTCTTCCCCTTGAACTGAAGTCTCATCGTTTTTTCTTCGTCGTCATTCTTTCCTACGTAAGAGTTCAGTGGATTCTGATTCGGTGCATTTTCTGTACTGGTTGTATTTGTATTTCATTGCATGCATAGCGAGAGCAGAAAAAATAGGAGATGGAGAAAATATCCTTACGGACAAAGTTATAGTATTTATATAGTTTTGTCCTGAAGTGTATGAATTCATTCTATTCGTACCGTTATGTAAGCAGAAAGTATCCGATATCCATCTATTATCTACCAAGCACCAAGCCATCTTATCATATTATTGCATTTATGTGTAGCTTATACTATGTAGTAGGAGATGTAAACCATGTAGACCATCTAAATCTAAACAAATGTGGGTCCATATCTGTAATATACTACAACCTCAATTCTGAGTCTTTCTTTTCTACAATATAAGATGTTTCCTGTTCTTTTACTATTTACAGATAGTCTAGTAGTCTAGTTGACTGGAATGCTTGCTTAAATGCTTACGCGGTACGGTAAAGTAACCAAAACATAAGTAAACTACAAAAAGATGGTTGATTGTATTTCAGAGATGTAGTCGTGACTCTTAGAACGGCGGACGCCGCAAAAAATATTTCCTGAAAGATCAGTCGATGGTCAAATATGAATTCGGTACTAATTTTATATTTGTCTTTTATGTAAGTTAATTGTCAAATAGTTTAGTGACAGTGGAGGAAGAGCGGTTTTCCATTCTTCGGAACCTTATTACTGAAGCAAGGCTAAATGGAATATTAAATGAATACTTAATGCATGTACCAAATTGGTTCATGCACAATTTTACAAATATTTTGTGAAATTCTTTATAGCGTTGGGGGTTCCAAGGTTCGACGAGGGGTCCTGACACACTCTAAGCTTTGTATTATGGTTGTTCTTGTGAAGAGTAACTAGTAATATTATTACAATAAAATAAGTAATTCTCTGGAGCCCCTCTTCTTTGAATTTGACGATAAAGAGAGGAGAAAGAGGACTACTCTAGAGTATAATAACACTCCGTACAAATACAACACAAAACACAGTTGTTCTTGTTTCCTTGTGTTTGCAATGAATAGAAAAGAAAGAGAAGGAAAATTATATATTGTATTGTATACTGATGTTACGTTATGTCTTATATCTTTTTTCTAAGTAGGTACTTCTGCATTCTATGATGATAGTTTACTTTAGCCTACTACAAAGAGTACATAAGGTTACGTCTTACGTAAGTAAAGTAAAGTATCTTCTGCAGAACTACTAGTAACACAAAAACCAGAACCAGAGAAACATAAAAGTGGCTGAAAAGAAGTGAACGTACCTTGTGGCCAGCTGTCAAAGACATGCTGAGCAATGTCTCCAGCGGAATCATTCGGACTGAATAGGAATTCCTTAGTTTTTCCACTGACCAGAATAAGTCTGAGATTAATCTGCAAAAAATAAATACAAAACAAATTAGTATTGTTGGGCTTGTGTGTAATTGTTACATTAATTATTTGTGCATCTAAAATGTTAATTTATTTAATTGTTGACCTACTAGCACATAGATATATTTAAGATGACATTACATAATCATTTTTGCGTATAGGTATTTGGTATACTACAATTTAATTACAGGTGCTTTAGAATTAATGTTTATCTACTCGCAACATACATAATAGAATTTAGTGTACTGTAATTCAAAATAGTCAGAAAACCTTCAACTGCAGATCGATAATATTCCTAAGGGAAGTCAACTCACGTCAGATAATAAATATCAGCTTTAGCTTTGTGAAACATGATTCTAATAAATCTAGATTTCTGTGTAACATTGCGTTGCATGTCGTTAATTACTTTGCCTTAAAGCTTTACCTCAATTTCAACTTAAACACAAATGGACAGACTCTCTACTATTGTGTGTACATACTACATATGCGTGTTTTAAATGCATCCATATAATTTATCAATCTATTATCTATCCCATCCTATCGTGCGTCTATGGTAAGGTAACTTTTATTAACAGTTAGTATTAGCTGTACCGTACATGTATTCAAGATTCAACACAACATTACATAATAAAGTGTCCATATCTGTATATCAGTATATAGAAGTAGAAGCCATATGCACGTATAAAGAGATAAATACTGGATTTACTGAACATTTTTAACAAAAAATCAATATGGGCCGATGTTCTCCCTCTATAAAGTGTACTAAACTGGGTTGATGTGAGCCTCAGTTTCTGTGAGGCTTTTTACAAGTATTTCCTTACATACTTGACTAGTACATCTGCGCTGGTTATGGTATGTACTGTACGGTGTTCACTTCTTACGTACACCATTCGCATTCTGTCCTGTCCCTCTTCATTGCATATTAGTATTACATTACATTGAACAGACAACAAAACATGATCCATACCTTTTAGAATCAGAAAATGCAGTAGAATGGGTTTCTATGTCTATGTGTACATTATTTCCACTTTATTATTGACCGTGTAGTAATTCTTTCTAGTAGTAACTCCACGTATGATCAATACATCAAGTATCTATCTAATGTACATAGCACATACCATTTTAACATTTCACACGCCACTTACAAACACAATGATACAATGGACATCATATTTAAATTGCTAGTTTACTACATTAAATGCACCAGAGGAATTCTCATTTTTAATACAACAGATAACAACAAAATGTAATGAATAGTATGGCTACAAACAGTATAGCAAATGGATATTGACCTACAGGTCATCACATCACAGCTATCTAATTCGTGCATACAAACCTTGAATAGGATAATCATTTTGTCTAACCAATAATAACTTTACTTGAAGTATAGAGCATACCTATAATAATGAATATCATTTGTGGAAAACCATAGAAAAGAAGAAAATTACTATTTAAAATCAAGTGCCTTGGACACCTTGACGTTGGCATTAGTGACACTCTGACTGTGACACGACACTGACACTGACATATGACACAATGAAGAGCAGTGTTACATTTTTAAATGAGGAGAGCTATATACTTATTACAGTACATTTAAAATGAACAATGTTCTTTTGTGCTTAAAAGTGCATTTGAAATCTTGTCCCTGCCCTGTATGGTATGTACTATTACATTGTACATCCATAACCAAAGTAGTAACATGTAAATTAACATCTTCCATCCACACTCAACTCACTAACTCTCCCACATCATAATTATGTATCACAAACGTACATAAAATATAGATATGTAATCGATACACTTGTATTTGCATTGCACAACGAGTAGCGAGTATGAGTAGTGTTAATTAAGCAACTAAATGTTAAGACTCATCTGACTTACATATTATATATTTACATAATGCGTATATAATAATAAATATGTATTTATAGTGTGATGTTTCTATTGCTGAGGTAAAGCATCAAGTCAAAGTCACAAGAATTCTTCTATGAAGCTGGGAAACAATTCTTATATTGACTTTTAAACCTTTATTTTACCAATACTAAATATACGATTATAAGTAGATAGAGTATAGTAATTATATACAGTGGTGGAAGAACCAAACATTCTTAAGCCATATAGCGACGCAATTACACAATACGTTCCTCCAATTAAATAAGTTGGGGAGAGGAAGGGAAATATCTGTACATACATACAATACTAAAGTCCAACTTTAACTAAAGTTAACTAAACTGCCTACTGTTGTGTTTACGTTGCATTATGTTATCTTATAGAATGTAGATACATAAGTGCAGACGGTCTGTAAGCAAATGTAGAGATGTGTAATAAGATGATACACTATAATAAAAAGAAGAGAAGAAAGAAGTAGGGAAAAGAGATTGAGAAAAAATAGAAAAGTGAACTACAAGTTGGGCGGAGTGGAAAGAAGCTGAGCTAACAAATGTCCGTCAATTAATCTTAAAGACCCTCACTAACTAACTAACTCTTCAGACAGCTCAACAAAGCCACAGGCTAGAGTTTCACACAAAACTGATTCCATTTCCAGATATAGTCTTTAACACACACAGAACTATACTAGACTAAGCTAACTAACTACAGATGTACGTACATGTACATACTACACTACATAGAAATAGCTTTAACTATTTCTTATATTAGTATTCATACCTAATAAAGTCTAAGTAAGCTATGCATAATATCATATGATAAGTACTCTAACGATAAGCTTCATCGGAAAATATATACCATGTACAATGTACATGTAAACCCTTATTATTTAGTACATAGTATTTAGTACCAAAATCATATGCACGCATTCTTATTTACAAATACCATATGATTAGCTACAGTAGTATAAATCATAGGTATCTATAAACTAGTTTATTTCCACAAAAATGTGTCTGAATATATTTTTACAATTTCCCAACCTTCTTAGTACTCAAGATATTAATGAACTACCCCTGTGATTAGGTAACAACAGGAACACTACAATTTTGAAACATTCCCTTCTATATGAATTGCCAAAGGAAGACATTTTCGAAATGAGTAAGTGTGTGGGTGGCAAACTAAATTCCGAAATTCCATAATGAGATTAAGTACCGTGAAAATTTGATGTGTTCGTTGAATATGGTCTATTCTGCAGCGTATTGTAATTGAAATAATGCATTTCCTAAATACTATTTAGTATGTACAAACTAGTATGAGTAACTTACTACTAATCGCAAGAATCGTTCTCTACTATAACCTACACACAAAGCTCACTGGACATTTAGCTATTTAAAAAGGGGATATAATATATTGTACTCTAAAGGATATCGGACTACCGGACGTCTTTTCCCTTGTCAACCGCTAGTCTCTTATGTTGAAGTTAATAGTGAGATGTAATGCTTCACTGCCTCCCAAGGCGATGACCAAGAATAATGATGAATGACAAACAGATTTACCCACAGCTGACGATCTCTTCTGATTCTGATAATACGATAACATAATATATATACTAAGTCCGTATAATATCCCACTCCACGGTTTTAAGTTTAAGATGAGACTTGACTTTCCTTAGAAGAATAAGAAGGGGGACTCACTCACACACAAACTCACACAGGGATGTTTAATAGCATTCTAAATATTCCATCTATGGTTTTCAGTTTACAGTAATGTAACAAGAGCCTCTCTTATTTCTAAATATTTAGATTCTTTTTCGTCCGACAGTAAAACTATACACTACAACACACACACACTGTTCCATTCCTCTCTTCTCGTGGGAATGTCTTCTCACAATTCTCCTTTCGCTTTGTGGACACACTTACTTACATTGCCCGACTTCATCTTAACACTTGTCCTTCCCATATGGATACATCATCTTGTAACTATTTGTAGTTCCCGAATTTACACATATGTATCTACGTAAATACAATCTAAACAAACAAACCCTTCCTTTATCTGTTATTTGAATTTACATATTCAATTCTGTCATTCTGTACTATTAGGTTTTAGGTAGCATTTCCTTTACAAGTAATATGTGCTAAAATACTGATAGAAAAATACAATTAGTTAATTGCTTAATCAAATGTAACTTCATGTACGTAAGGAGATTTGTATGAAAATGTTTTACGAAGTGCATTGCACACTATATACGTAAACATACGAAAGGAAGGGAAGAATAGGTTAAAAGAAAGGACCTTCTTTATTTAAGCTGTTGGACAGACATCCCAGCCCATAAATGTACGTGAACGTGAATGACATTATGATATGAGAAATCCCATGAAATCCTAATAATGACGAGATTGCGACTCAACATCCAACAAACGACTTGCTCAACACAAACGCATTTATGTCCTAAATTATATGATGACTTACGCAAAAACATTTCGACTTGACTGTTTTCCACATGAGAAAAGCACAAACTCTACGTATATCTACATCTTCAGCAATAATACACATTTTCTGGGTAAATACATACATCATGTGAATTGTGACGTTCATGTTCATGTACACATTAGGATATCACATCAACGTCTAAAAAGATAGCAGAAAGAGAAGGCAGTTCATTTGCCTACACTAACTTAACATATTTTTATTTTGCTGTTAGAGTTAAAATCCTAATACTATTATATTTGTAGTATACCGAGTTCCCCCACGTATTTGTAAGCTCAGTTTCTGTCTCTGTCTATTGAGATTCACGTTAAATGTGTTGGCCATGTAATGTGAGTCGAATACTGATCACATGCATCGTGCTGTGCTTGCCTATCATATAATTATATGCATTTACTATGCATATCTGCACAATAGAGACGTAAACAATTCCCAAAACGTAAAGATAATCGTCTGAAGAAGTAAAATGTACCGTAGTTAGCGCCTGCATGCAATATGCAACAATTAAATGCATTTATATCGCATTTGAATGTCTTTTTGATAGTGGCAATGCTTAACTTGTGGGTGGGTGCTAGCTCAGATACATAGACAAGGAAACTTGAACTCCCAAGTATTAAATTAAAATAAAGATTCAGTTGCGAAAATATTAACATTTATTTTATTTAATGTTTCTGGCCTGGCCTGGCTAATTTTAAGCAGCCCCTACCAAATATTCGATAAGTATCTCTGCATTTCGCCTAAATGCGATTTAAGAAATTTAAACAGGATTACACATTTTTAAACAATGATTAAAGATAAATAAGGTACATTATGATGTTTTGCAACTGACAGAAGTGATTTTACGTGTGTATGTAATGTATGTACTATGTAGCAGCAACTGTTTACCAACAGAGAAACTTTCTACTGGCACTGCCGCTGACTTTACTTTAAAGAAAGGCTAGCTCAATCGAGTTAACAACCAAATTAAAGTGATACTAATTGCACACTGCTGCGTAAGTTGGATTATGTACAAACTATAAGAACTTACTGTAAAGTGTAAATTGCCCATGCCCGCTAATGTTTCCATGTATTGTATTTATAAGTATAATAAAAATAAACAAATTGCAAATACAGTAATGCGTTGCACATTGCACGCTCAGCTCAAAACTCAACCTTCCCTTAAGACTTTAAAGATTTGCAAACTTTTTATGCAATGCTGCTCCTGCTAAGCGTTTCATCACATCTCTCCCAAAATACAGCTTTGGGCGAGAACAAAACAAAAACACGCTGCCAAAAGAGAATACTTACTGTATTACTGTATGTACTATGTACACATACATACATATATAAGCAGCATATCTGTACTTACCTATCTTCCATCATCTTTTACTTGCTAAATACATGCTACATGCAATGCATGGCATTTAAGGTCAAAAAAGGTAAATGACTGCACCGCATTGTAATCTACACCCAATATCTTAATTTCAAAATTGACTAAATAAGTAAGTGCACTCACTAAATCCAAACGAAACGCAAAACCTAAAGGCAAATACTGCCAGTTGATGGAAAAGTTGGTTACGGGACGTATAGAAGGCTATTTCAATCTTATCCAATAAATTTACTGAGGACAACACAAAATAATCTAATTGTATAATGAGCCTGTGAGTAGGTACAAGTAGTAGTGTTTGTAAATACAATATGAATCCACTCTAACAGAAATCAGGAAACAAAGCCAAGTTTCCCAGATGAGATTAGAACGGTAATAAGATTATTACGGAAAACTTTAGTTGACGGAGGACATGCAATGTAATGCAATAGTTCACTTACACGAGGAGATATGCTATAGCATTGATATTACGTAACCTAAACAGTGTATACGTTTTTTACCGTATACTGTGATGTGACTGTATAAATATTTTATATCTCTATAAATTATTACGTTGCACACTTACCTATAGGAACTATGCTTCGTATGTACTCTATGTACATGTAGAGGAATAGAAGATAATTT
>JAQFYC010000277.1:0-66756 GCA_034694165.1 Tomocerus mixtus
CATCCAGTAAGGATCGAAACCATCAGCTACTGGATTGTGATCGGATCGCACAACCAGCTAGCCAGATAGACTAAGATATTTTATTACATATTATGCCTTTTGTCACAATCACATTTATGAAATTGCACGCCTACTGCAAATTAATGGAATAATATAATTCATAATCGTAAGATAGAATATAGATCGAGTTCCAGGACTTTTGAATCAAAATTGTGTCATATAATTGTACTTACTATAATTCTTCATATTTAGCACAAAATTAGCAATTTTTTGTGCATGTATAATAAACCATTTTGGCAATGGGTCTGTATCACCAGTGGACATTATGCGTAGCTTAAAACCCTAACTGGACCGATTTTGTTGATAAAGACATTTATTACTAAATTCCAACAAAATCTCACATTGCCCCACGTTTGGGGTAAATGGATCAACCGCTTTACAACAAAACCCCACTTGACATCTGTTTCTATTAAAAAATAAGTGGGTGTGGCCATAACTCCGTGAGGGTGTGAACAATTTCGGGCAGAGGGACGGACAGACAGTTTTTCAGCCACTTAATAATGAGCAGAGGGAAGGGAGTCTAATAATGTACTTACTTATTAGTTAAATAGAAGAAAGTAATAGAAAAATAATAGAATCGGACCCCTGGAAGTAGAAAACTTTCCTTGATCTGATGAAGAAATAGAAGTATAATAGAAATAGAGCAGAGAGCATTTGCCAAATTGGAAACAAAGTAGTATAATAAGATGCTAGCCTAATCTTTGCTATTTTCGTCGGGAGATGAGATGACTTAAGTTAAGAAATAGCGTATATATGTGTTACAATGCCTTTGGACACAGTCCAATTAGTAGCACAAGCTTCTACTACTATTATTCCTTATGTATTATGCACACTACCAACTTTAGTTAGTATCCAGAGAACTGTAAAGAGAGAAACTGGAAGAACTTAGCAAGAACAACGGATAATTAACGCAAAATCGTATTAGATAGAGCAATTGAGTAATTGCATTCCCCTGTATTGTCACAGAAGCTAGTTTGGCTTTGGCTTTGGGTAGGCTACCAATGCAATGCAAACTTGTGGATACGCAAAGGCAATCCTCTCTCCAGAATTTGTAAATGTTCCCAAAGAACTTCTGGAGTCCCTATCTAGTCTAGTCTAGGGAAGCCTTAAATTAATCTAGTTAAGTAATGGGAATGGATCAAATCACCTGAAATGGTAAACAGTTTATTTATACCGTAGTAAATACATCGGACAATTATAAAATGGAGAAGACAGTGATGTGCACTACATTCGAGTACCTAAGTAAAAGTAGTCCACTTATTTTTCAGGTTAGGCGCTCTAAGTGCAACAATATCTGTACACAACACTCCCTGACCTTACTATCTGTTTAAGAAGTAAGTTATCAAGGTATTAATACTAAATTACTGCTCATACATCCACTTATTGACAACATTTATGCGTATTTATAGCTTATCTGCGTTAAAAGCATTAGCAAATGATACATTTAGTCGACATTTATGTATATATTAGCATTAAACACTATGTACTTAGCTTTTTGACGAACATAGTTAGGGTTGGGATTTTGAATATTATTTACTAGTAATTAAACCTGGGTTTGGCAAATAACTCTTTGAGGAAAAAAATGTGGAGACGCAGTACCTATTATGTATTACATATTGTAATATTAGGAAACTACTAAAATAAAGAAATCGACATCTTTGTTGCATATTTTACAATAATATGAATCTTTGCTTGATAAAATATTATGTTTAAGGTTCCTCCCTCCTTAGGAAATTGTAAGGTTTAACAATAGGAGATTTATGTAGATGTATAGTTGAAAAGAGTTAATGTAGCAGTGCCCTCGATCCCACTAAACTGATTGCACTATAAATAGTTCGATCAAACAATTAGAATTACTACGTTTAGTTTAATACAGAGGAGGATAGTTTTAGTTTGCTAAGTTTAAGTAGAGATAAACTAGTCGATCTCTAAAATAAAAGGTATGCATGATTGTTAGAGTTATAATTGGGCTACAGTAGAGCAGAAGTAGATATTAAATAGGTGTGTAGAGATCTAGAGATATAAAAAGAATGTCAGGAAGAGGGACGAGGTAAGGAGAGGAAACAGGAGCATACGGATTCCGCAGAATTCCTTTAAAAGAGTAAAATTCTCTCTTGGGCAGTGAATTTCTTCTGGAAGAAGTTCCTCTACGGAGAAAATTGTAGGAGAACGTGAAACAATTTCATTAATTATTACGGTCTTTCCCGGTGCTTGAGAAACTCATTAGTATTCTCCTCTCCTTCTTAAAAGCATCCTCTCAACTACACTAGCTCCTAACTGTACGTAACAAACCAATCTAACTATCTATATGTGTCACAGGTACCAAGATCTCTAAATAATACCTATGCTAAGCAGGTATTATTCTATCTTTGAAACTGGATTAATTTCCCAATTTACGAAACGATGTCCTTTTATGTGTAACCAAAATATTAAGTAATTTACCGTTAGATTGACCTATATACTCATGAGTACATTAAAAAAGAATTAACTAACTAAATTCATAGCGTTAATTTTCTTACCTTAATGTCATCGTTCAATTACGTCTATCTCATCGAGCCCTATTATGTTTTGAATTCGTGAATAGACTTGAGATTTATCCAGCGCATCAAAAACCCAGTTTTTTCGGGGATTATCAGATTTTTCATTTTTAACAGGTAGCATTTACAAAAACCTCAGATATTCGTCGAAAAAAAAAAATCAACTACTAAATTATAACAGTGGAAAACGATAGTTTAGTGGAAATTATTATATAAATTTTGCTTGTAAATAAAAGTTACTTTATGTACCAAATTTAAACAGGTGAAATCAGGAGAAAGTTAGGTACCAAAAACCCAAAACCGGGAAATCCCCAAAAAACCAGGGTTTTTTTGTATAGTAAACCAGGTCCAGATATACTATTGACAATTTAACTTGCATTAATTAACAAATAGTTCTCTTGAATGCAAAAACAACAACTAAATTAGCCTAAATTGACTAGTTTACCTCAAAATAATAATTAATTTAGTTGTTAATTCCTCATTTTTAACTGAAATTATTTTTTAAATTAACAGTTTGAGCTTGGAGAATAGTTTTTCTGACTTGTAGATGTTTCCAGCCTGCGACATGTATATTAGAGTCCCATTTCATTTCACAGTGTACTACTAACTGCCTTATTGGTTTCTCTATTATAGTTACTTATCTTGCTTGCCCAACCAACCAAACTGGCTGTCTGTCTGTCTCCTTGTCTGGCTGCTGAGCTGTTGTCTAAGTTTACGTCTGCCTACCTTCATACACTACAATATTGCACTAACTAACTAACTAACCAACATTATAACTATATATTTATATATAGGTATATGCTACAGCTATTAGTACTAACAAGAATTGTGCACCAATCTGTAGTACTCTACGTTTTTAGTTGCGAAAATGAGAACGGGGCTCGGGAATTCGGTCCTAACCCTCATTCACTCACTCAGAAGTTTGAGAGAAAATTTGTAAATTAGGATTTCACTGTTGTGAAGAATAGTTTTGGATGTGGAGGGACGAGGACGAGGACTGCGGACACTTTGTCTTGTCACGACTCAAATAAAACAATAGAGAAAATACAATAGTTTCTAGTATTTGCACTCAAACCAACCTGAAAGCAATTCTTCTTCCCTTTTGTTTTATTTTAGCTGATTTGGTCTGCCAACATGTTAACATTCTCACAGTGTGGTTTTCATTACTCCATTCTTCTCTCCGCAAACTTTCTTTTGTTCCGCATCTCTACCACTTTATCCTTTACCTACTGTTTAGTTCAGATACAGTTGGACCGACTTTTAGCGACAGGGGCATTGATTAGTCAGATAAAATTATTTGAAACAAATGCACTTTCCCGACATTGTATGTACATATACTTACTTAGTATAAGAATTATAGTATAATATGTATATACTTAGTATATAGAGATATAATCTCATACAACTTATTCTGCAGAGTGTTTTCATTGGATCACAAAGAGACCTGTCTTGCTCACTTGCGGTTGTGGTCCCCAAATGTGTTTAACTTCACCAGGATGTAATATGCAAGATTTCTTAACCATAATATTCGGATATTGTGACAGTTTGCTAAGCAATATTGTTGTACTTATACAATACACCTTTCTTTCCCCGTCTTATAATTCATACTATATGGTTGAATAACTTCATTTAACAATTATTACCATTGTTTGTTATACGAAGAGGTGTACATACGTAAAACTAGGGGATTGAGAGATTGTCATAATCGTATCATTCAATTATATGGAGATATTGTATATTTACCTTATTTTCAATATGTCCTGATCCGATCTGCGTGTAAAGGTATTGCAAATTCATTTATTGTCAAGTGTCAAGCATAATAATAAATATAAACTGAAGCAATTCTTGTTGGTTGAACCATTTTTCCACAAGGGTTAACCTTTTTTCGCCGTTTGCCAATTTCTGAATTTAATCTTATGAGAAATTGTTTCCACAAGTTGGTTTACCAGACCAGGGATTCATGAAATGAAGTTTTAACATTTCTCCAGAACAATTTAATATTTCTTCCATATTATAGTACCTACATTATAATAAAATGTACATTCATCCTCCTTTGTATGGCGAGAGTACGGAATTCGAGTCCAATTCAACGTAGTACATAGATATACAATAGTATCTGGTGTTACTTTTACTAGATTGTCTTACCTAATCTAAGAAATTATCTCAGTATTGGCAACTTTCTTAGCTCTCTAAAATCTGCTTTCTTTTGTAGACTAAAAATGAAAATTAATAAAAAATGTAGAAAAATGACGTTTGCATTGTACAAAGTACAAATGGTGATACCTACAACAAATTACATGAAATGAAAAGTAAATGTGCATTTATAGCAATTTATTATACCTATACCATATTTAATTGTAATACACACCAGGGACACTGGCGAATTGTAAGTATTTATTTAATTGCACGTATACAGATATTTGAGGATTATTTTTGAAATATTAAATACAATTATAAGTATTTTCATTCATTTAATTCAGTGCAGAGACCTTGGATAAACAGAATAGTAAATATAAGTAAGGTAAGTAAGTAAATGGAATACCTTACGGGTTTTTAGCTTTCAAGATACTCCAGATATGCTACAAACTCTTTTTCATAATAGTTTTGTTCTACTATACTTACATCTGTGGCATCTGACATTCTTCGTTCTTCCTTCGTGTTACTAAACAATAAACTAAACATTTAAACTGTATACTTTCGTATAAACTTTCGTATCTGGGAGCCTATAAAATTAATCTGCTTTTATTGTGCCCAGGGGAATTGACAGTTTGTTAGTGAACGCTAACTTTGGAACAGACAACTCAATGAATTCTGTCAAATATAAAACACTTTGGATGGAAAGTAGCACAGTGCTAATTGGTTCCAGCCATATAATATTAGGTGGCAATCTATAGGCAACATCAATATGGCAAATATTTTACAAAATGGTGTAGTTGAAATACCTTACCTAGAATTACGTATTGTAACTTTATATTTCGTTTTCGTATTTATTCTTACGCATAGCCTCAACTCATATAGACTATAGACATTAGTAGGTATACAGTATACAGGTATTGACAATTGCCTCATTTTCCTCTATCTCAATCATGCTAGAGCTCTTAAATAAAAATCGTTACAATTAATTTTTTACGCCAAATTGAATTTGCCATCGATCATAGGGTTGTTCTTTGGCTCAAGGGGGCTATATAATATTAATATACATCTAGTGGATGCATATTGTGCACAGTACAAAATACTATGAAAATTATTGTACTATACTGATTCGATTTGTTCAGTTTTGCAATTTGTTTTGCAATATTTACAGTTTACACTACAGTGCTTTAATTTGATGTTGCAGAATTAGTGGCCGTATTATATTTTTACATTAAAATATTTTAATGCTATACTTTTAATTTCAGATGTCTAATAACTCTTTGATTAATATGAGGAATACTTTTATTATACTTCTCCATTTAACTATAATTAATACATGGATGAATAAATAAATAACATTATATTTAGTTACTAATTTAAATCATGCAAATTATTTAAATTGATATTAATTCTTTGTTTGCCATCCAAGGATGTGTACGATGATCTTGCTATTATTTCCAATACATTTTTTGTAAATTAACTTGTGAAACAGCATTTGGGCGATAATTTCTTGAAACACGATTAATTAAAAGTTCAAAGAAGAAACTTAGGGCGCTTATCCCAATTAAAACCTCCCAGCCATAAAAAATAGAAAGGAAATGCGAGGCTAGGTCGAGGGATATCGGCTGCTTCTCAGTCCATTGAACTTTCTCCATGTGAATACTTCCTTTCCGGGCGTGCATCCAATAGCTAATTTCATACCAATATCTTAAAATTCCTTCTTCGAAAAATACTGTGAAGATATTTTGAAAATTTTGAGTCATTGCTCCGTAAATCCGCCACGCTTTGGGCTGCTTTGGAAAATTTCTTTTTACGTGATGGCATCTTATTTTTGTATTATTTGTTAGCATTTCTGAAGTGGCCCATCCTGGATAATGATCTTCTACGGCGAAGGCCCCTTTAATGGACAAGTCTGTCGGGAGGAGTACCCTTTCATTAAAACCAACGCTTTTGTTGAAATAATAGAAGCTGTCGTTAACCAATTTATCCAGAATATATTCCGCAGAAAATGCAAGATAATATGCAGAGTCACTTTTCAACGGATTTTGATCGTCGGGCATCACAATCCTGTATCCCAGCATTAAAAGCTCTTTGATATCATCAATTATCTTTTTGTTTGGAGGGGCAATGATATAGCTCGTTATGCATGTTTCGTACAACGAAGTTAGGACAATTGCCACAAGCGAGAGAGTAATTCTCCAATTTTTCAAAAAAGGTTTCGGGTCTTGACGGATTAATTGACAGAAATTCGAAAAAATCATATAAGGAGCTTCGCGCACGTAATTTCTGTAATTTTTCCCGTCTTTTATCTGAAAAATCAAGGTGCTGATTACAAAGGAAATTAAAACGCAGTACCACGTCGCGGGGTCAAAGGCTGCAAACCAAATTTTGAAAGGTTGGCCTAAGAAGGAATTCGTATCTTGACAGTAGGACAATACCAACGATTTCTGTATGTATGTAAAATCTCCAATTTCATGATTTGTACTTATGTACTGGTCAACCCCAAGAAATTCTTGAAAACAATCGTCAGAATAGACAGCAGTTCCATTAAAATGGGATACAACATTTATTGCAACCCTATGTGGGCCGTAACAATTTTGATATTCTTTGTAAATCGCCTTTATACAATTCGTCAAGTTTGCTTTCCAACCTTCCCAGCAAATCTTAACAAATCGTCCATTTAATTTATAATGTTTATCCCAATGGTCTTCCAAATATTTTCTGGAAAGTAATCCTCCTTGATTATTATTAATATTAATATCAGACCATGCAGATTTTTTCCAAAAATAAGGCATCCATATTTTTGTCTCACTAGTAGGAGCTATACCCTCTATAACAGCTATCCTTATATTAAATGAACGTTCTTCTTGGCTACTAAATGTTGAATTCTTCTTCATATTATCATTATTAGTTATAACAAACACAAAAACAGCAATTTCACTCTTCCTGACCAAATTCTCGCTGTCTTCGATGAAATCGTAAATATTTTCTAGTGAGTTTGGTTCCCACAAAAATAAAACTTCACATCGCTTCTGCAGGGGTACTAGCTTATTGGAATTTATAACCCAGGGATGCAAAACGCTTTCACTTTTGCTTTCTCTTAGCCAATCATTTAAACCATCCGAGGAATGAAAGCTATTTAAATAGTAATCACAATTATTTCCTATCAGTAAATTACTTGGTTGAAATTCAGAGGAGACTTTCTCCGTTAATTTCCACATTATACAAAGAATTTTCAATGATAATGCTATTAAATGTTCCTGCAGAAATGCTAATACAATTTTCATTCTAGCAAAACTATTTCGGATGTTAGCCCTTAGTCTCCGTAGTTAAGACTGAGTAGCTGAATTAATTAATACCTGATATACCTTAAAGCAAAAAATAAAAAACACAAATGTCCCAACTAGATATACTATGTTCTTGTATTACTCCTTTAATATTATGCTGGAGAAAATGTTCTGCTCCAATTTGTGACGTAACTAAAGCTATGCTCTATTTACGTCTACAATGCAATGGTTCTCTCAATGAAATGTCTTTTATCACAAGAAGTATAAACTTGACACTAAAATTGGACATAGCCCTTTGTCATCATTTTCTATACACATTTACTTGTCCAAGTGTCCACCTTACATAACTACACTTCTTAATTATGTATTTTGCAGTTGGAGAAAGTGAATTGAATTTTCAACTCACTTAGCTCCTTGCAATAAGTTGAATACAACTATAAGAGTTGAAATTGGCATGTAATTAATTGCCCTATTAAGTTTTCATCATATTATTTCCAATTCTGTAAATACAGTTACAATATGCACCTGACATGCACCTGCATTAAATTAGTGTACAAATGAGAAAGTACAGTACACTGCATTGATAAATTTTGATAATCATGTTCATATGGAGAAAGCTAATTTCTCACTAAAGAAATCATAAATTCAATTGGTTGCTTTATAATGACAATGAATACATTCAGCCGCATTTTCTTCCTATTTCTCCATATTAGCAATTCCATTATAAATATAGTAAAACTGCATATCAATAAAACTCCACTGTAGTAAAATAAAGGATACAGCTGCAAGTTCATGGTCAGGGGAATTGGTTGTTGCTCCGCCCATTCCACCTTACTCTTATGCAAATTGGCTTCGAAATTATGTACGTGATAACTTATTTTGTACCAGAAGGAGAATAAACCTTCTTGAAAGAATGTTTCCATTAACTCGAGGATGCCATTTGAAAAAGCCCCGCTGAATCGCCAACCAATTGGCGATTTATCAAAACGTCGGGCAACATGGTGACAACGAATATCATCTTCTCGGTTGCCTAAATGTGCATAATTCATTTCCGCCGCAGCCCACCCAAGAAAATGATCTTCCACTGGAAAGGCCCCCTTCAAAGACAAATTCGTTGTAAGGGCCACTTTATCTTCGAATGTCATGCGATTATTGATTCTCAAGAAGCTTTCGATCTTCTTCTGCGTATCCAATATATGGGCATCTGTAAATGCGCTGGCGAAAATTGTATCATTGGCCATTTGATCTTCAGTATAGTCGATAATGATTTTATATCCAGCGTCTAGGAATTCATTAAGGTCCTGAAAAATCTTTTTTGGGGGAGGAGAGATTACATAGCTTGTCATAATTGTTTCGTAATAGGTTGACAACACTATTGCCATTATTGCCAACAAAATATGCCAACTTTTTTTACAATCAACGTTAGGATATTGGCGAATTAATTTTGAAAAGTTGGCAAAAATAACCTCCAGGAGTGTATAAACTGTTACACCATTTCTGTAACCACTTTTGATCTCATAGACGATACTGCTTATTAAAAATGAAACGATGATACAAATCCACGTGTTTATTTCAAATGGTTTTATCAACTCTGTCCATAGATTTTCATTTGTTCCCAAATACATTTGCTTACTTTCACAGTAAAGTAAATATCGACTGTTGTGCACGAATACAAAATCTGTCAGAGTTCTTTGTATTGCCCAGCCATCCGTTCGTAAGACCAAATCTTCAGTTTCCATGCAATCAATATCAAAATTCTTGGAAAAGTCAATCGTGAAATTGTATCTTAAAGCAAGATTTGCCAAACCTCTGTTTGGCCCATAACACTCCTGGTAGTTGCGATGGGTAGGTAAAGTACAAGTTCGAATTATTCCTTCGTGTGGCCAGGCTTCTTTGCAAATTCTGACTTTTCTCCCTCCCAAATCTTTATACTGGCTATTCCAGTTTGCTGAAAATGATAATTTATCTAGAGCAACATTTTCAGGAAGAGGGAATCGTTTCCACCCTTTAATTTTCCAAAAGAAGGGAATCCACATTGATCCATATCGATCCACTAAAGAATTATTGTCCGAAGATGAAGAATTTTCAATAATTATGAACACTGGTGTAACTACTGGACGAATTTCATTTTTGCTGAAACCTCTTTCAGAATGCATTAAGCTATTGAAAGGGTTTAACAGAACTGTAATCTTAGATATCCAATGATACTGAAGATCACTGTACAAATCTTCATTGAGTAAAGGTCTCCAAATGAAACTGACTACACATCTATCGTCTACAGTTTCTTTGGATTTTTTTAATAGCTTTGTGGGAGTATAAATAATCCAGGGTTGGTAATTTTCGCTTTTGTTGGAATAGAATTCTATCCAGTTTTCCATTCCGTCAGATGACTCCATATAAAATGTCAATTTAAAATCACAATTTTCGAAACCTTGTAACTTTATCTGAGAATCTACTTCTTGAAAATATAGAACAAGTAGAAATATTTTCAGTATCTTCAGGTGTAGCGCCATTATCATTATGATAGGAGCTTTATACATTTTATGGGGCAGTTATGATTATGCTACAAATAATGGACAATGATAAATGCTTAAGAGAAATTACATTTTTGAATTAACATGTAATGTTGACTTTGCAAACTGTGTGTATAGTGAGAAATTAATCATATTAATTCATAGAAGGTTAATTCAACGATTGCATAGCGCTCCTGTATTCTCGGGATATGTTTTTAGGCCTATTCTGGGGCACCTATATTTGGCTAGGGCTTTAATAACAATATGGTTATCATTATAATGGCTTAAGGTACTCTAACTAATCATTTATTTTTCTTTTGTCCATTTTCAAGAAAATGAACATCTAGAATTTTCATTGTCAGTTCCGACTTTGTACATTATGGGTTCATTTTATGTCTAATCTCATTTCATGAATGACTATGCAATGTATAATCGCCATGTTACTCGAACTCGTTAGTTAATTAAACTCATAGGTAAATCCTATGTTATTATGATATTTTGTTGTAGAATAAGAATAAGGAAGTACTTAGTAGTACATAATGCGTTTATGTAGCATTATCGTTAATTAATTAGCATTTCAATTTATTCATTCCATATTATGTTTCTTTTTACAGACATACTTTACTTGCCTACGGAATATAATACGTACATTTCACAAGAATTATTTTAATTATTTCAGATAAATCTTTCGCAAAACTTGTACATCGAATTTACACACAACTTTTACTCTGATAGTCTTCTTCATTCCCAAATATATCTCAATGAGAAACATTACAAGGGAAACAAAAAGTAGAATCCCCCAAATATAAAACACAGTGTCAAATTGCAAGTTCATATTTAGAGGGACCGGTTGTTTTTCTATCCACTGCACCTTATCCTTGTGAATATTTCCCTTGAAATTATGATCGTAGTAACTAATTTCATACCAGAATGACATCAAACCCTCCTGGAAGAAGATGGACATCAAATCATTCATGCTTTTTGAAAATGCTCCATTGAACCTCCACCCCTTGGGCACTTTGCCAAAATGTTGAATAACATGATGACAACGAACGTGGTCTATTCTTTCCCCTAAATATTGTATTTCTGCAACAGCCCATCCGAGATAATGATCTTCTATTGCAAATGCCCCCTTCAGAGACAAATCCGTTGTGAGGGCCACTCTATCGTTGAAACTTATGCGATGATCTATTCTCAATAAGCTTTTGTTCATCTCTTGCATATCCAAAATACGAGCATCTTTAAATGCGCCAGAGTATATCGACGTATTTGCCATTGGATCTCCAGTGTCGTCGACCATAATTTTATATCCAGCGTCCAGGAGTTCATTAAGGTCATTAAAAATCTTCTTTGGGGGAGGAGAGATCACGTAGCTTGTCATTATTGTTTCGTAATAAGTTGCTAAAACTATTGCCATCATTGCCAGCAAAAGATGCCAACTTTTTTTGAAACCGATGTAAGGATATTGGCGAATTAGTTGTGCAAAGTTTGCAAAAATGTTATGTAGGATTGCATGAATTGTAACGCCAGTTCTGTAACTGCTTGTGATTTCAAAAGCGACAGTGCTGATTAGAAATGAAAATAAAATCCCGATCCAGGAATCGACCCCAAAGGGTTTTACCCACTGTATCCACATTTTTGTTCCCAAATACATTTGCTTACTTTCACAGTAAAGTAAATACTGGCTCTTGTACATGAATACAAAATCTGTCAGAGTCCTTTCAAGTGCATAACCGTCTGTCTGTATGTACAAATCCCCGCCCTGGAAGCAATCCCAATCCATATTCTTTGAAAAGTCAATCGTGAAATTATACCTTAAAGCCAGATTTGCCAAAATTCGGTGCGCCCCGTAGCACTCCTTATAAAAATGCATTATTGGATACGTACAAATGGGAATTATTTCATCACGTGGCCAGCTCTCGTAACACACTCGAACTTTTTTCTTATAAAGATCTCCAAACTGGATATTCCATAAGGATTTAAATAATGATCTGTGCAATACACCATTTTTAGGAAGAGAAACCTTCGCAAACCCAAAAGTCCTCCAAAAGTGGGGAATCCACATAATTCTTTCTGTAGAACCATCTTGCAAGGGATTTTCAACGATGATAAATACAGGTGTGTTGATTGAACGTGCTTCGCCTTTACTAAAACTTTTTTTAGTGTGCATTACCGTATTGTAAGGATTTAAGATTATTGTGAATGGGGAAAGCCACAGAAAGAGAATAGCTTCGTACAAATCTTCATTAATTATAGGTTTCCAAATAAAACTAACCACACATCTATTTATAAAGGCTTCAGATGTTTTCAGTTTGTCATAGGGAATGTGCAGGAGCCAAGGGTGATAATTCTCACTATGATTAGAGTAGAATTGGATCCAGTTTTCCATTCCATCAGGAGATCGCATATAAAACGTAAATTTAAAATCACAATAGTCAAATCCTTTTAATACGATTTGCGATTGAACAGCTTGAAAAATTTGAAGCGTTAGAAATACCCTGACAATTGTCTTATAGTAGAACATCCTGATGTGAAGACTAATTAGTAAATCTGCTATGCAATTAATTAACATTTACATTTATATTTAAGTTACTGTGCTATTCACCACTATAAAAGCGAGATACCTGCTGCAGGTTCTGTGAAATACAAAACGCCCGTAATGTACCAAGTTATAAATGACATCATTTAATAGACAGGTAGTATATTGTGGACTTAAAATACTATAACTTATACAACTGATACCTACATAATTATTATTATGAATTGATGTGGACAGGAATTATAATTTAAAGCAAATACTTCTCAACTGCTTTCTCCATGCGGCATAGCCCTTCCATAGTATCTTTATGTAGTAATTTAACAATATTTGTATATAGCAGATAAGTTATCTTACAATTATACATCTTCGATTTTTTATTATTTTCTACAAAGTCAATAATTCAAATAATGGCTGTATACAGATATATTTAAGTATTTATTTTCCCTTGACAAATACAATTAGTTTAGTTTGATTTCTCTGTATGTCATCACTACTTTCCTTTAGCTAACAGTCATACATGCATGTAAATGTATCCAATTTTACACAAATACGCTCTCAGGCAATATGAAATTAAATATTTATAGAGATAGACAGATGCAAGAATGCCCCTCTGCTAATTTTTTCGCAATGTATGCAAATATTCGTTCAAGTGTGCATATGTATATTGACTTTCTTAAAAATAACTCCATTCTGGTTGGTGGGAATGGGGCACACCTTTTATTATACAATTACTACCAGTTATGACTAAAAGATGGATAATCACTATATAAGCGCACTTGTACATTTACTATGAACCTCAAATAATGTTCTGCCTGCTTGGACTATTGTGGAACAAATGTTTGCAGAAAGAATGGCTAATTTGATTTTGTTAGAACAAGAATTGAAACAAAATCGGCGAAAAATAGTCAAGATTTCCTACATTAATTTTTAGTTAATGCTTGGTGCTCATTACAATTATCTGTCACGTAAATATTTATGCACTGTTACTTCTTTCTGTAGATAAAGATTAGACAATGCGGTTATTATTCAATGTAGTAAATAATGTATATTCAATTGAAATCAATGATTTTCATTAGCAGGTGTCCACAGCAGGAATAATTACATAATTATAAGTATTTGCATTCCTTATTGACAAAATTACATGCACACACTACACCTAATCCTACTATGTATTCCAATAAATTAGTAAAGACGAATGATTCATATTATGACACTTGATTAAATACAATTTCAACGAAAAATCTTCATTATATTACGTCTTTATTATTTGGCAAAATCAGACTGACAGATTTAGTAGTACATTTTAAACATTACATGTACATACCCCTACATAAATTCACAAAAACTACATAAAATATTACAAATTATTTAACTATGTATAATTAGTCGTCATATTTATACTTATTATGACTTGTAAATCCGAGTACAGCAATAATAATATTAATATTATGCATACATAACACAATAATTTACATTTTCATTACAATTCATTCATCAATATCAACAAGGGCAATTAAATTCAAATTCTCACAACAATAGTAAACACTTGACTTATCTTTTACAAAAAATTTTACAGATTCTAACATGAAATACAATAATTCGATTTCGTTAACAAGTCGTTATCTGCAATACATAAGATATCAATAAGGATATTAAATATTAAAGATATCAGATTTAGGTGGCATTATTAAATACCCGTGAAAAACTGAGCAAGGTGACCAATGATAATGTCACTATATAATATATTCAGAGTCAGTCCGTTCTGAAGAAATTGAGTCTTCTGAGACCTTCCGATGAGGTGTACCGCTTTGGTTGTATTGTGAGAATTGTATTTGTACAAAACAGCAAACAGTAGCTACTTAACATTTAACATTAAAGCCAACAATGAGTACTTACAATAGAAACAAAAACACTTACTTTTAACTGTTAATCAATATTTACTTAACTAAACTAATAATATTTTCTGAGAACATATTTGAACTAGAGTAGTTGTAATTGTAGTTACAATTTTACAATACGAATGCATCTTAAACAGTAAAAAACTCACAAACATGGGCTTACACATATTATTGTGATACTAACTAAAGAAACAATAATTTCTTTATGCTACCTAAGTATATGCTAACCCACAGATTTATAAATTATTACATAAATAGCTCACACATAATAATATCATAATTATGTATCCTGTTTTGCCTGCCTTGATTTGATATTGACCTTTTTAACTATTTAACTAAACTGCACACAGGAAGGTAAGCCAATCGACTTGTTTGTTATAGTTCCTTGTGTAAAAGGGTAATAAGTGCACTGCTAGGCTACACTAGAGTCAATCTAATCTAATATCTATAGGATTCTGTATAAATGTCGTTAGTTTCTCTAATATTCTAAATATATAGTTAGATTTCGTGCTTTTTATGCAATAGTAATTTCTAAGCTGTTATAATTTTCTTCCGCGATCCAATAGTTTTCTTTCTCTAGGCGTAGATAGTAGATAGATCTCGCATCTCGAAGGAAAATAGGAAACCCTATGTATATACGTAATAACTTTCAAAAATTACTTTCTATTTTAATACAACAGTTTTATAAAGTGTAGTGTATTGGTATTAAGATCAACTGTACTGTACATCCCTATAACATCTATAAAGTATTCATTACATTTAGTACCCAATGTAGAAGTGTCCTATACAAATTATTACCTAACCACATTACACAAAAATCGTACACTAGATTTTCGTTACATTAAATATTACACTATTAAACTTTCTCCGATCACCGGGCTGACTCACTGGACAGACTATATACATACATATATTATGCTATATTTATACTAATACAATATCTAGGAAAAAGAAAGGTAGTTAGTGTAAGGATAATTTATTGACTTTCATCTTCCTCCGAACTGATGTGATACTTTTTTCGACCTAGCCTAGGTGTCTTTAATTGTCAAGATCTTGGTGGCGTGCGGTAGGTCTGGAGAGAATCACAGCGTTGCATGGGGAGTGGGGTCACGGAAGGAGTTCCACTATCTGCAACAGAAATAATTACAGCAATTAAACAACGGAGCACTAAATAGCAACATTATAATTACTAATAGTTAACTTTTATAGATATAGGAAAAAGAGATTATTGCCAATTACATACCCACAGGTTTTCTGTCTAGTCTGGGTGTCGGTGGAGGTAGGGTTGTGCTGCCCTGGAACCGACAAGATTTTAATGAGTTGTGCCGGGTGAGTCCACTGCTCGTTCCATGCGTGGACATCGGACCTCCGTATAAACTACTTTGGCAACAGGCATTTATATAGTCTGCAACTAACCGGGTCATTTCCAGCACCTATTACATCCGAAAAAATCAACAACAATATTTTAATTACAGTCACACACAAAAACAGCGTAAGCTGGCCTGGCCTGGCATGGTGTTATGTATTACGTATGTTTTATGTAACATAGTGTAATTGCTGGGCTATAATAATAAAAAGACCTTATGTTTGGACATTCCGCCGAAAAGGAGTCTTCTCTTTTTCAATGAGTCATCCACCACAACCATGAAATGGTCATCCAGTGCTCCTCCAAAAGTCTGCACAGAGCCATAACTGTACTTTGCAATTTGTTGCAAAGTCTGCGAGTCCAAAATTGCAATGCCATCCTCGCAAACTGCTGCCCAGACATTTGCTCCGTCCTCAATTGCATGTGTTCCGCGAACCTTAATAAAAGAGAGTTACATTATTACACGAGATACAGAAACTAAAGGAAATTACTACATAGGATAATGTTGCTGCAGTGAAATAAGTTGTCACACTCAAAAATTAAAGAAAATACAGTACTATTACTATGTCGTAGTAGAGACAGACCCAAACCAGTACAAACTATACCAGAGAATAAAGTAGACTTAAATAACAAAGAGTAAATAAATACACATTTGGACTGGACAGACGAAATATCCAAAGTCATGATAAACGACTTAACGTTAAGAAGAAAATGCTCAATTCTTATTGTTGGTAGAATACTACAGTAGACAATACAACAAAACACAATTCTTTGGTATGTTCCTGGTCTGATCTGTACATATAATGTACATGCCTATAGCATGCATTATGTATTAGAGTATTAGAAAAAAGATTATTCTTACAGTGACACTGAAGAGTGTTGCTCCGAAGAATGGCCACTTCCGTGTGCAAGTGAGATAAATGCGAACACAATCCAAAGTGCTTTTCCCTTTGAGGAAAGTCCACTTTTCGATGAGGCTATCACAAAGTGCCTTGTATTCCTCTTGTGCAAGGTTTTCACGATATCGAGCAGGATAATACTTTTCCATCGTCTGTACGACTAACTGAGATCCTCCTCCACTTCCTCGGCCTTTCTCTGGTTTATAATCTCCTCCATCAATCTAAAAGAAAATAGATCATTCACATAACATATACAATAAACTCCTTCAACCTTAAGATTTTCTATTCTAAATAGAATTCAAATCTAATCTCCAAATCCACTATCCACCCCCGCTGTGCAATGAATACAACTTAAGTGACAAAGTTTCCTTTTAACGTTTAGCATTGGTGAGTTGATCTTTTATATTTTTCTGCATAAACTGAAGCATTTTCATCCGATATACAACATAATGTAAGATAAATTGAAGAGAGTCAACAGAAAAATTGATTACTTGTCCCATCAAAGCAGCCAACTCGAGAGCCAACTCTCTTGTCAGTGGGAATCTGCCAGCAACTACTGCTTGATTTGTTTGATAGCATAGAAGTAATCTTTCTTTGTCAGTTTCCTGGAGAATTCCAGAGCGTCGATAAATTCGCGACTTGAAGCTCAGTGTGACCGCGCGTCGCGTCTCGAATTTGCCAGAACCGCGTTCCCTCAGCACTGTCTCCCATTGCGAAATCACGTCACAAATCTGCAATAAAACAAGAAACTTGCTCTACAATAATGTACATATGCGGAGTAAACTTTCCATATCCAAGGAACAACACAAAAGTATAATAAAGTGAAAGTATACAGCTTTCTTTGACCCTACAGGGGAATAAAATAGTGAAAAAACCAGATATAATTCAACTTAATTCCTCTGGTCTCGAGAAAAGAATGACAATTCACTCTCATCGTCACTCTCACTCAGCCTTCAGCAACCTTTGCTTTTATTTATCACTGTAACTTGAAACTTGACTAAACTTGAATGTCAAGTCAAGTCAAACTCTTGTTGAAGCAAGCCAAAAACAAAGAAAGTCAAGGCAAGTTGAAAGTGGATTGTTTGTGGGGCCAACTTTGCCACAAACTTCTTTCTGTTTCTATATAACATCCAGAAATATCTCACAAGAGTATACTTTCTCTTATATGGTAATGGTACGAGTGTAAACTGAGACCAATAGACCATTTCGACTCTATTTTATAATTCAGTACAAGTACAAGTATCTGTAGGAGAGTAGAAAGCACGGTGCAATTCCATTGCATCATTGCTTATCCTGACATGACTGAACTGACTAGGACTTAAGACAGCTTTGCCAACCCATTGCAATTCCTTTGCAGGAAAGACACTAAAACTAAAGTTGTAGTTAGACTGAGCAAAAAGGAGTCGTCGTAAATAGCCGGAAAGATAAATTACTTGCTCATCTTTTTCTATTTTATTGCCTGACTAGGCTCAAAAAAACTGCAGAGTCGAGGTCAAGAAAAATCCATAAGAGGAATTCCATTACTGTAGACATTTCCTCAATAAAAAAGTGAATCCTTTAGGGCGTCTATCAAGTGGAAAGAAAAAGAAGAATCCTTTCCACATCCTATTAATTTCATTTGTGAAAAAGTCTGGAATTTCTCTTACAATCATAACATTAGTTTTTTCATTTATTTTGATTGTGTAAGCGTCATTACACATGTATTTCTGTGCAGATAAACATATGGCATGAATGCTTTGTTGCAAAAATGTACCTTTTCATCAAGTTTTAGAGAATGTTCAAGGTCTTTCTCAAAAGGATCATCTTCACAAAGAGAAAAGCCCGATTGCAGAGGCTCTCGACAGCCTGTCTCATGGCACAGTGAAAGTAAAAACTCTTCGACTGTTGTTGAACCGTCAAATCCAACAACCTTGAGAAAAGAAACAGAAATAAAGAATTGTTAGATCATGAATTTGCAATGGGACATCAAAATATTGTGTGAAAATGGATTTTTTTAAAGAAATGGAACAAACCTGATAGGCACCGTTAAGAAAATGGACGGGAACAGAATGCGGTAATGAGTGATGGAACGGATTCTTCATCAATATGGACAAAACTTCCATCCGTGACGGTTTAAAAAGTCTCGGCCCATTGGCCAGCGTTCGTTCAATGGAACGTTGGCAATAAGCTGCATACTTTCCGCTCTCACTTCTGCAAAAACATAGGGAAATGGATAAAAACACTATAATTGTCAACCAATGTCATTATATCATCCCATTTCCTACATATAATAACCATAAAGATAATTAAACACTTTTCTGTATTGATTTTACAGTCTCCTGTTCTGTTAAGACATTACAATGTGAAAAGTGAAAACTGAGCTTTGCTTGTGATGTGGGATTGTAAAATGGTATAATGAATGTTTTATAGGGAAGAAATACTTACTTTGTATCTACATTGCGAGTCAAGTGCTGTTTCAAGTACCAAAGTAGTTTATTGTTTTTAGGTAGAAACAAAGACACAGCCAAGGACAGGAGTTGCCAACCCTGAACGAATACGAAGCTTCGAACGTTGGATTTTCCGTCAGCACTTAAAGAATGATGACTATTGTTATGCGACAGAAGTGGTGACGACGGAACAGAAGAAGATCCTTTCGACTTGGATTTGGCTGGAGAAGACCTTCCAGAGGAATTATTTCGACTACTACTCCCACCGCGAATTGGGCTGGTGTGAGAACTTCCAGCTCCAACTACTGCAGCTCCGTGGTGATTGTTTGAGCGGTGAGATCCGGGAGAAGAAGATAAATTCGGGGAATTTTGCTGTTGCTGTTGGATTTTCCCATGATGATTACTTGACGAGTCACAAAGAAAAAGCGATTGCGTTGCGTTGATGAGAAACTACAAAAAAATTGTCAAAATATTATGTCCACACTCTACACACAATTTCATACCTACAGTTTACTTATAAAAACAAGAACTTCATTAAAACGGGTGTCATTTTTTGAATTACTAATTAATAGAATATCTTACTCGTGAATGCTTGATTTTATTAAAGGTACGATTCACATGGGCAGAATTCTTGAATGTCAAAACTCTAGATGTTTGCTTGACTAGACTGCAAATGACCTCTGCTTGGAGTTCAGGATATTCAAGACAAAGCTGAAGAGCGTTTTGGGCTAAAACAACGTGGTAATCAATTCCTGACGAATCCAAAGGCACCGACATGAACAACTGACAGGACTACAATCAAAATCATACGAAATTAGCTACCTACATACATATGAATAAACCGTAGTCATTTAGTTAATTTGTACATAATTAAATTGCTTTCTTCAGTTTAAACACACATTCACATTTACTACACTGTACTCATATCAATATTTTCATAACACACTGCAGTTAGTTACCTTTACCTATATCATTATCCATCATGTATGAAATAGTAATTAATTCTACTCCTTTCTCTAACCTTTTCCTTCAACATCAATTTATTCAATTACGTAACGCACAGCGAAAGTGAACTCATCATCCTACCTGTCTCTCAACCGTTCCCCTTCACCCTTCTAGCAATCAATTATATTAATTTAAATACAAGGTTAAGAAAGAAGGTAGCTTCAATAATGGAGGTTATTAATAAGCATCCTTTGAACATATTAATTTACGAAATCTTTTTATAGGAGAAATATACGTTTATTTTGTACACTGATTTTAATTGTCAGTTTATATGTATTATGTATTTTAAATCTTATAAAATTAACCCTTTAGGATATTCATTTTCCATTTGAATGGATATATGAGGCAGAAATTCTATGCATAGGAAAATAACTGCATTCATGATTATCTTGCTTTTGTTGCTTTGAAAATTTTAGGATTGTCGATACAAAGACGAAGAACGGCAATAAAATATAATTCTGCTTTAGAATTATAAGTAGGATTAGCAAAGCTTATTCATCAGGTTATCTTAAATCAACCTATTTCTATTGCTATGTATATACAGTATACAGTATGTTTTCCAAGTTAAGCACACTGGGAATTCCCATGTGTGAGCTTTCTCCTACATTCCCCATGTAAAATGCCATAGCATCGTGTATAGATTGCTAATCAATTTCATATTCCTAATGTGCGTAAGTTAAAAACATACTGTATATTAAATTAATTCCATTGATCGACCAGTTCTTTTCTCTGACCGTATCTGTACAATTTCAATGAGAAAGGATTGGGATGAAGTGGCTGAGAAGATAAAACAAATTGCCTCTTGGCCTGGCTTTATTGGTAAACATCAAAGACTCTCTCATCTCCCATTTTGTAGTGATGATTAAAGAAAAATAGAATCGACTAACCTATTCATCTCTAAAAGTCATTTCCTTCCGGAAGAAGGAGCAGTCATTTACATTTGAACGGATCATATCATATCAGTGAAACAGAAAATGGCATGCCGTCATTGTTTGTCTGCTCATTTCATTATGCAGTAGTGAAGCGATGAAGATTAAATCAGAGCACTTCAACGAACCTTCCATTTTCCCATTCTCTCTCATTTGCTATCTCTCATCCTCAGTCATTCCACTCACTCAGTTCTCAACTTTCATTAATTTCATTTCTATCAGCTCAATGGAGTCGCCAGCTTATATGTAATATGTACGTATCAAATGTTTGTTTGCTTTTCTTTCATCACCGAAAGGCAAATACATAGCAAAAGCAAAAGCAAACAAAACATTGAAACAGCAATGAAATGGATTGAAATTGTCCATCATAGTGACACTGAGCTTCTTCCTTTAACATTTACGTAGCATTTAAACTATTTAAGTCTAGTTTGTGTTGGTTACTGGCAAACAGAGATCTAAATACTTGTATTTCTATAATATATTCACTTCCTTTCATCATTACCACTGTATTCATTTTGGTTTTCAGTTCAATAGATTCTATATTGCGCTAAAATTTTATTTTTTGAATCTGAACATTCTGTGCTTTAAATTTGGGCCTAAATATGTATTTATATATTTAAACTATAGTATATCATAACGCAAGTACAATTACGCAATACAAATGTTTTTCACTGAGATTCTTCGGATGAGATGACATAAGAAGGTTGAGGATCTCGATATTTTATTCCATTCGCAATTTGCATTCAACTCCACTGCTCAATTCATAAAATTTAAAATACCAAAACTAAACTGAGCAAAACATAATAAGGAAAAGTTGAATCAGTGTACTAGTTATCGTAATTCAAAACGAATGGGACGACAAAGTAGTTGAGATGCCAAAACATCCTTTCAAAACTTTCTCATTCTTTCGTTTGAACTCAACTTCTGAAAGTTCTATTAATTTCCTTTCAGAAAGCCCACATTAACATCAACTTCAACTCGAATTATTCTGAGAAAAACAAATTCATTCTTACTGTAGGTAGTAGAGGAGTCTAAACTAATTATATAGCAAACTACCTTTTGACAAATTGAATTCTAATTACATTCTCTCTCTCTATTTTAAAGAAGCAGACAACACTCATTAACTTTTCAAATTTTCGATTCTGCAGTTACAAATTTAGAACAATAAAGCTGCAACGAACTATTAATACGAGTACGAGTAGGCGTAAGTAAATAGGTATGGCACGCAAGTCAAGTGTCCTCTACCTTAAATAATTTAATTGCTTCATTCTGTATAGCTTCCGACGACAGAGACGTCAATGGGGATGTTATACTTTCTTTACTGTGGAGTAATAGCACATTCTTCCAAAGACTACAATCTGTAACGGAACAAAATTATATTATAAATTAATATTTAGTTCAGCAGTAATATTAGCATTTTGGAAATAATAAATAAAGCTCCATTACCTACATATATGTACTCCAAATAAAAACAAATTAAGTGATGTAATTAAAACTGTACAACGAAACTTACTAGGATCCCCGTCCACTTCCATTAGTTTATGAATAAGCTGCTCAAACTGCGTTCCAGCACTTGGTCCCTTCCCCGAAACTATTGTCAAGTGATACAACCAGGAATCCTGTGTGTGAATTGAAAAGTCCATTAACATTTCAGCTCAAATTAAATGAAAGAGTAGGAACTGCAGTATAAAATGTATAAAATAAGTATAGTTGGTGAAAATTTATGATGAAATTGACCTTATCATGCTTAGTCGGCATGTGAAGATAAATTGGACTTTGATGACTTGGAAAAACTCCAATGGTTAAAGCGTCCGATGTTGGATTAGTAGGGCTACCCTCGTCTTTGTCATCCCCATCCGAGTCGGAGACATGATCAACATCTTCGACACGGGCGTCTCGCATGTTAATTTGACCTGATGTTATCTATAATGGGATAAAGTACATAAATAACTCATTAGTGCATCCTTTAACAACCCTATTTAAATTGGTTTAGGTATATACGTACTTATTCCTCGTCAAATTAGAAATGACAGGACAGTTTCAGTCTCCTTTACTTACACTAACAACCATAAGCCAAAGCTAAACTCCTAAGTATATAACTGTCTTAGAAAGTTATAGAATCAGAATTCAAATGCTACATATAAATATACGAGAGATAGTAAGAAAAGGTACATCAATGCCTAACTATATATAGATACATGCAACCATATACTAAAGTCAAAGGAATTAATAAAAGTCCTTTCGTGATTAGTACACAAGTAAAGTTTGTACAGGGTTGTTCGTTGTGCATTTCTTTAAATTGACTGCCAAAAATCATTAAAAATGACATTCTAAAATTAAAAGGAAAATACACGAAGTACAGGAAACTATATTTGCAAAAAATGGCGAAACAACTAGCCATTCCTACTTAAACAAATTTGAAATATAAATATGGCGAATGGACACTATCACAACCTACATAGTTAATAACATTAAAGTAAAATTATATTGCCAATTTTTAAATTATAGGCGTTTTGATTTCTAATTTGCAACCCTGTAGATTGGGTGGGACTAATATAATATTATGTGTAGGTATTATCCTAAATTCCAAAAACTAATACTTTGAAGCACTTAGACTGTAGACGGCAAAGAATATACGAGCGTTCATATTTCAGCTGTCTCTTAGGCTTATAAATACATTTATTATACTTAACAATGCAAATCAGCTATGTAATGAAGAAAAGAAAGTAAAAGTGAAAGGCAGGCCGTTTGAGTTGAGCTTGAGACTTGAATAATGTCCCAAGTTTTAGGTGAATAGAGTATTATCGTTAGGTAACTTAACTTAGGTATACTTACTTAGTAATACGTATTTAGAAAAGTACCTAAGTCTAATGCGTATACTCATACTCTAGATATTTCTATATACGTCTACTTAAATGAAGGTTCGTTATATTTAAATCAGAGGAATGAGTATACAAATGGTTTATGACAAGACAGGTATGTATAGGTAAGAGTAAAATTGTAAGAGAAAGTGTACGGCAAGTGAAAGTCAAAAGTCAAAGTAGACAAGACAGGTCAATGGCAAATGATAATGATGTTAGGCTGTAACCTTTCCCTCTTGGAAAACTTAAGTCTTCATTAATCAATATAAGAGTCATTACGGGTGAAATAAATCGGGACATGTAAAGTCATTTAATGACTTTTATTACCGTGTCTGAGGGTGATTTAAACGATAGGAACATTTTTCCGATGAGAACACACCAACAGCGCTTCGCATGTCCGTTCTTCACTTTCACCAACCAGCTTTGAATTGTTGGCTTGCTGTCTTCCATGCTGAGGACCAACTTTGTAGCGTTCCGTCTCACCACGTTCTACAGTACAAAAATACATACATTATTCAGTGAGACCAAAAACATTTATTTTTCACTATAACTTGGTAAGTATTGGCTATAACACACTTTTACTACGATGTATGTACGATTAGTTATCAAAAAATCTTATATATACAAGATACATATAATTATACTGGAGATTACTCGAAATTCTTACGTAAGATTATGTACTTTTTTGTAACATGTAATTTCACGTCATTTCTACTAAACTACATCCCATCCTCTTCATTTTTAATAAGAACGTCCCAAGCTTAACACCCGCAAATTACATGTCAGCTCATCAACTAATAAAAACTAAACTTGAAAATTACATGGTATATGAAAGCATAAAAGGACGTGACATCGACATGACATTGACACGAGACATAATCACTATATTCGCCCTTTTTTCATTTTCAGCTTTTGTTGCCATTGTCCTCCCACGACACTTCATTGAACATGTAGGATGCAATAATTCGCAAATGTTTGGTTTAGTGGGTAGTAAAGTGATAATAAAACAATTCTAATGCTAAATCCTAACACTAACCTGCAAGACACGAACCCAGTCGTCGACAGCAGTGGTCGAATCGGCAGTTAAGTAATAAGTCTTCTTTCCAGTGGCAATCTCAAAAGTAGCCGCCCCCTCTCCGCGAATAATTCGGCAATTTTCATCCAAAATAATTTCTCTGCCAGCTGGACGTCTATTGACATCTTGCTGTAATGGTTATTGCGCAATTAGCAAGGACATAAAGTAGATTAGTATTTCCATTTCAAAAACATTACAATTTATCAATCCTCTCTCATCACAAACAACAATGTAAATGACTTTTGGGAAATAAATGGTTAAGAGAATAATTTTTGATTTTCTTTTAACTTAAAAATATTCAGAAAACTGAAAATTCCATTTAAATTCATATAGTACTTTGCAAAAATGGCTAGAAATATGGATTAATTTTCTTGGAAAGATTTTAAAGGGTTAGGTAAGTTAAATCATTACCGAAAATGTGTTTAGAAATACTAATTAAAGGATTTTGGGCATTTTAACGAATGTCCCAAATATTTTTCTGATATTTTTCCAGAAATTAAAATAAAGAAAATGTTTTTTCTGACCTGGGATTTCCAATAGGTTAGCATTCCATTCTTAAGCACAAAATAGCGTTTTCTCCACGTTTTGAGTTTTCCTCCGAGTTTGGTTAAATATCCGGCCTTCTCTAAGGATTCTTTTCGTGGGGAGCTGTCAACAGAAGTAATGGTGGTGGCTGCCAACGTGGTTGTGCTCACACCAACAGAGGTACTTGCGGCACATGAAGAAGCATTACCACAAGTGACACCGGATGTCAGCGTGCGGCATCCAGCTGAAAGGGCAATATCTAAACTATTCGTTTCACTCGCAAAAGCATCAGGAGGGATTGCGTAGTCGTCCGAGACTTCTGATTCGAAAGAAGGCTCTGTTAATCACACAAATAAATACAGATAAGGAACAACATTAAAGCATCCCTCAGCTCAACCTCCATGCAAAGAGTAAAGATACCTATTTTCTCCTTGCTTAGCTAAATAAAACTATATTTCATCTATTTTTTTCAAAAACACTGGCGAAATGCAGTTGTTACCAATTTATAGCCTATTTCATATTAGCTACGTTTTCCATTGGAATTTCTGGAAGTGGCATCTGTTTGTTATAACTTTTTACACTAAAATTCAAAAACGAAATTTAAATTAGAAAATGGCAGGCTAACATAATACAACATAATCTAGGACTAAAAATTAATTGTTAATTATTTTTTCTGACCAAGATATGTTAAGTTAATAACAAAAATTCCTGTGTAATTATGTGTTGCTTTCACTTTCAAAAGTAGTGCGTATAATAATAATTTTTTAGATAAAGAAGCTTATAAGTTATTTATTATAACACTGTATTCCTATCTACAGAGATAAAAGTGAAATAGTAATTTTCCTGAATGCCGTTACATATTTCATGGTTATTATTATTGTTTTTCAGCTTTCTCTTTGTGAATTCAGTTCGTCTCATTTTCATTCCATATCTTCACAAAAGATCAATACATAAATAGACTAAGAATATATTCATAAAAATAATATACTAAATAGTATGTTATGCATTAGGTACTTCTGAAATATGTATATGTATGAGGAGAAAGCTAACATAACATATCGCTCGATTTTCAAAGGGAGTCCCCATGTCCAATTGACGCTATTCATACATATGCATACATTACATTTTGTGAAAAGAGGTCAATGATGATATTATGCAATATGCTGAGTAGTCTTGCTACATAACTAAACTGAGTCACAGTTCTTTACACGACATTCTACAATGTAAGCGAGAGAAAAGTCGAAAGTCGAAAGTCAAAACTGTGACTATCTGTATGATTCCAAGTAAGTTGTCTTTCGTAACTTTGAAAATAAACATGGAGCTTCACGGTAATTGTGGGCGAGAAGAGAAGAGGACAGAAAATAAAACTAAGCCATAGTACTATATACTAATACTATAAGTATCTGTATTATGATGTGTATATAGTATAGAGGGAGATATTATAGTATATTAGAGATTTAAGTGAAGTCGAAGTCAAGATCTGGTTCTTGTGATGTGATCTGAGACTGAAGATCATTCTCGGAGACAGAAACAGAAAAAAACGTGAACGAATGGTGAAAGTGAAAATATCAGGAGAAAGTACAACGTTATATGTTATGTGTACTGTACTTCATACGTTCATCCGTTCATACAAAACCATTACTTTATTTTTTCCGGAGAAGAGAAAGTGGCGTACTGTGTAAAGATAGACATTCCTCTATTATTGTGACATTGCAGGATAGGACAGTACAAGAAATTTGATACAGTTACAAGTTACTCTTGCGGAAATATAAAGACAGAGAAGGTTTATGTTTATAGGGAAAGTACCTATAGTATTACCTAAGTAAGTATATTGTATTAGGAAGCAAATAGAGAAGAGAAAGTAAGTTGAGAAAGAATATTAGCGGTTGATGGAGAAAACTTACCACGACGTAGACTTTTGGATGGAGAAGATGAAGATCGATGTAAGGGTGAAAGACTATTGGCAATTGAGGAAGGAGCACTTTTCCCAGGACTGGAGATGTCCGTCTCGCCCGAGCTGATGGGATGTGAAGGTCCGGAGCCTGAGCCAGATCCAATCTCTTCCCCATCAGACGAGTCCGAAGAGTCCCCACTAAACGGTGCTGAGCGGATTTGACTCGCTCGCTAACCAAAATCAAGTAAAAGCAAACTTAAGTCACATACAATAAATTACTCAATTCACTTTTACTCTATAAACCCTCTTTTTCCTCTTTCTTTACGATTACATGACTTAAATGCTAAGAAATAGTAAATGTATAATTCCTCTGTGTACACAGGTCACAGACTTTCATCTTTTTTGACCAATCGCAGACGTTTCTTAATATAATAATCATATACATATTATGATCATGTACTAACAATAATTGGTTATTACATTCTTACTTCACTCTAAAAAGCAATATAAAACTGATTAATACAACTAAGCTAAGTACACCAGGCTATGTACGCACAATCTAAGTACGGTAATGCTACATGTACATAGTAAACAGATAAATCTCATTTTTCTCATAATTATATCGTAATAACATAAAAGTAAAAGTGATGCAGACTGAAACTAAAATAATATCTTGTCTTTTGTAAACTGCCTTGCACCTTTGTACAAAAAATATGGTCAAACTTCCGCTGAATTGAAAATTTCCTATAACTACCCACTAACATCTTAATTTGTGTCTTAATTATTAACTTAATTCTATCTGTATCTTAATTTTGTCAAATCAATCAAGCTAGCATAGTAAAGTTTCATCATCTAAACATACAATGTGAAAATTTAATTTAAAATTAATTCTGTGCTTCTCTAAATGGCGCATTTATGGATAATGTCATAACGCTAATTAGTATGTATTGTAATGAGTAATGACACTAGGTATATACGTATAATAATTATTTGCGAAGTATTCAGTTGTATGTAGTTGTACTATGGAAAAATATAATTTTGCATAAGTAGAGTAAGTATTTAGGTCTACTTAAGGAGACAACAAGCCTTAACGTACCCCTTTGACAGTGGTGTAGACAGGAATGGAGAAGTTGATACCAAGGGAGTGGTATGATCTATGACGAAAGCCCGTGGACGCAATCTCTCCAAAGCGTGATGTATCTTCTTTGCTTGCAACTTTGAGCCCACCCGCTGCTACTTCGTAGATTCGCGACTCCCACGATGGAAATCTACGATCACAGAACAACATTTATATTTATTTAGCCCCGTATTTATGCGTAGTAAGTTTAAGTAAGTATCTCCTACATAGTTGCAGATAGTAGATAGCAATTGCAAAGCACAAGGCAGAATATCAGTAAAGTAATAAATAAAAAAGTTTCCGCAAGTCCAATAGCTGGGAAAACCCTTTCACATTATTATTCGCGAGCTCATTATTATATTTATGTAATAAAATATCTACATACATATTTCTGCACCTATCTGTATCGCTATCACTGCTGTTAAATACATTCTGTCAAGTTTCACAGAAACAGATACGTTACATATAGATACTAAATTACATTCACATCTCATTCCACTCTCAAATATACTAGATATTCACACTCCATAATTTTATCCTTGGAGACATGCATGAATATAAATTATTGTATAAGCTCAAGTTACAACTTACAACAGTGACTCACTTTCACTTCCCGTTCCAAATTGTAAATACATAAATAAACCTATTTGGATATGCAATACGAAATACAACACCTATTGTATGTACTTCTATAGGTACATAGACCTACAATTTCTCTGCACTACGTACTTTACTTACTCTTCTATTTATGCAAAATGTAATGCTCTAGTTTGAACTCTCTTTCTCTATCAGTTGGAATTGCAACTTCCTAGTGACTACTAGTATGTGTTTGCGTATTTCATAGTTTACAAATAAAGTGGGTATCATATACTATAAATATGTACATATTTGGTATGGACATATGCAAAAGAATAGATAGAGTACAAACATAGACGGGAAATATTATTATTACTATTATTTGCATACAAACTGAACGAATGCCATGCCAGCAACGCAAAAGGCGCAAAATTCCCTCTGCACCTAAGCTCACAATCGCAATCAGTCAGCTCATTCACTTTCTCCACTTACTTTCCCTCTCTCCTTTCACCGAATATCACAAACTCTGCTTTTTCTTACATTCCATACATACACAAATACATAATCAGGGGCGTACGGAATTTTAGTTCGTAAAGAGCGAAGATTCCTCTACAGAAGTAAGATCAGTAAAATTATTTTTTAAAATGTCCACCTACGTATCTATTAAGTTAGTAAAGGAACTAAATAGATTATGTTTGCGTATAAATAATAAAATGGTTTATTTTATAAAGATATTATTTCAAAAAATGCTGCAAGTTTTTAAGGTAATTTTGTACGTACTTTCTTTTTTAACTTTTTTAAGATTGACAAAACTTTTAGAACTTTTTGTGATCGCGTTTAATTTTACATTTTTGGAAATGGTGTCAAAAAATTGTATTGGGGGGATTCATTTGTTTTCCTTGAGGCAACACAAATAGTTACGCCTGCAGGAAGTAGGTACATTAGATAGGGACACATTATAGTATGACAGTGTCGCTCTTTGCTAGTGTTCGTAAGTTAGTAGTGGGAAACAGTATTCTTTGATATCGTCTGGCCAGAGAGCTGTCCTTTTGCTAGTTTATCATGCATGACTCTCTCTCACTCTTACTCTCTGCACTATTCAAAAGCATCAGCTAACTGTGTAACTGTATGTAAGCACTTTCACTCCGACATCCTCCTCTTTTGCCTAAACCAATGCAATGGATACACTTCTCTTCTACTCACACACAACAAATACACGTTCCGCTTTAGTTCTATTTTCTATTCTGTTCGAACTGATTGTGAGTGAGTGATTTATGGCCTTTTGTATGAATGAGCATCAGAGCGGCACAATAGCACACCAAATTTAGAAAAGATTAATGTTTCCTCTTGGCAATGATGTGATGTGCGATGTGTAAGTATATAACTTTATGTGTGCAGGTATTTATATACTCTCACATACAGTACACTCACGTACATACAGATAGTTCATAGTTCTATCAACCAAATATTTGTGAATGTGGTTTGGTTTGGTTATAAATGTCCTCTTACAAAACTTGGCTGCCAACTTTCGATTATATGGTAAATAAACTATATGGTATACACTCCCATTTACTTTCGATCTAATAAATTGGGAATTGTAGTTGCAGACGTATGTAAAGTTTGTAATATTTGTGTAGTATTTGTTTTAGTAGACATTTAGTGTCATTAAATCCCAATGTTCATTTATGTAGCAGTTATTGGTTATGCTCTCTTACTCTTAGTGTAAATTGATATTTAGTGGTCGTTTCGTTACTATTGCATGTAAGTAAACAACGCTAACAATATATCATTATTTGGGAAAGATTTGTATTTGTTATATCTATTTATACATATTATAACGATCTTGCATTACTGGCTATTACCATTCCTGTCCTATGTCGTACTGTAGTGAATGTAATCAATCTCAATTGCTGGTTAACAATAATGCATAATTGTCCTTTTCCTGTGTACTATACATGTATCAACATACTTATTCTAATTTGTGGATCATGTTATATTGTATTATATTTACTTACATCCTATGTTACTAGCCACATATTATAAGACATTTTGTTTACGTATACCTACATGCTACTATAATAAATATATCCATATACCTACAGTTTCTAACAAAAATTATCCAATAGACGATTGACCTGTATTGATGTATACAATACATATTTAACATGTTCAATTTTTAGTTATACTCGTCGTGTACGTGTATTTCCCCACAAATTGCGTGGAATTGTAAAAATGAAATATTATACCTTACACAATACTGTAAGCTATTATTGTATTGTATTATTCTATAGTACAAAAATTGTTCCAATTGCTTAGCACATACTATTGGAAAATATATGTAGGTAGTTTACGGTAGCTGAACAATGTATGTACATGCACTGATTGTGATTATGCATCGATATGCACACTTCAAAGAAAATTAGAAAAATAAAAAATTTGAACATTTTTCGAATATTACATATAGCACAAATAATGGTTGGTTGCTTATAGCTGTAGAGAATGAATGCCAGCATTTCTTTATCTACATGCTACATAGTATTTACCTAAAGGTCCATACTAGACGATAAAACTTCTTATTCGTTCGAAGGAAATTTTTTATCCTAAAGAAAAAGTCCTAATAATATTTGATGGACTACTCGTACTACTGACTACTGGATAAGAAAGACCTTAGACACAAGTATGGGACGTGCATAACTTGAATCTCTTGTGTATTAACGAACCGAGAAGCACAATAAATAGTTGACTCCAGTCCAGATAGATAGAATACAACATTGTTGTGAACCACATTTATTTGCATATTGCTTTCTCTAGAAGAAATGAGATTTCTATGTAAGAGAAGATTTGTGCATGAACGAACTGATTTGAATATAAAGCCAGATTAAATATATGTACACTGAACGCAATGCACAGAGATATACGTGGACTACAAAATCAAGAAATTTTCTGGGTTCATACACAAAATACATGTATTATGTAATATTCTATCTCCTAATGCTAGTATACGACTTAGTATTATACGTACAAAGTAGAAACATAATACATAATATCCTTGGAGGGAATGTAATGACATGAGGAATAAGGAGCGAGGAGCAGAGGCAATGGGAAGATAACGAAATGAAATCACATCTTTATCTCTCAATCCAATTTAGGAATGATGTGAATGGAATGAAGGATGTCTCACTGCTAACTTGGCTTGGCATGGCTTGGCATGACTGCCTATCATTTCATGCTACGTCATCACCAGATTGTCTTATCACCAGAGAAAACTTTTCATCAGCACAACAGAACAGAACAGGTAGTCTACGTACGTGCTTATCTACATTAGCGTCGAATTATTTCCAACACAGAGATAGGGAACCAAGTACATATATTTGCATACAAGAATTCAGTACTGATATATTTGTATATTGCAATTATCTGTAGGTGCTGAATAAAATAAGCTTAGCATAACTTTCGCACTGGAGACACGTGCGACGAACCTTGAGATTTCTACTTGATCGCTGTATAAAACAGTGGAAACAGAAATGTCTATATAGCTTACTAACAAATACTTAGGGGATTTATGCACAATATTTGAATACACAGATTAATTTCGGTGAGAATATGTACGTTCGTACTAAATATGTACTATCTACAAACAGGGTTTTCTGGGTTGCAATTTGACAATGTGAGCATTGTGAGCATATCACAAAAATTTGTACTGGTAAATAAATTTCTTAGAGATCAACTTTCTACAAAAAAATTTACAGATTTTTATACAGAACTACAAAACTATTTTGTGTATCCTGCATTCTATTTTTGTTACATGTATCAATTTAGAATGTTTTCGTAATGCTTTTGTTCCAAGAGAAAGCAGTTCAGTAATATGAGTAACACTATAAAGGTATAGTAAGTAAAAAGCAATTTACAACAACGTATATGTATTTACAATAAATACAAAAAGTCAGAATCCCCGTAAAATAACTTCATTCAAGTTAGAATCACTTAAAAAGTCATCCCACGCACGGATGAAGAGGAAAGCAGCCAGCAAATGTTTATCTTGTGTCTGGCAGGCCTATTTATGTCTAGATTTGTTTACATTTTCATGTTACTTATGTAAGTAGACACCAAAATGTCTTAAGGGGAAAGAGAATAAAGAAAAGTTATTACAAAAAAGACAAGTTGATGAAATAAAATTGAAAATGAGAGTGACTTGACTACTTGACTGCATGGATAAGTAAACCTAAGGCAGTTTAAAAATAAAATTAGCATCGCATGATGTCAATATACTCTCGCTGATCCTCAATTCTACACAACATCATTTCCTATCACATCACATCACAACATCCATTCTCAGCATCCTAAATCTTAAAAACAGGCTAACCAACAAAAAAGTATGCAAAAACATAATTTCCGTGCACTCTTTCTGCGAAGTCTACTAAAATAAACCAATCCGAGGCATGTCAACTTTTAAAAAACATCTGGGTGACAGTTTTTGGATGAACCAGGAGTTGATCTTTCCGTAAAAATACAAGCTAAATGATACTGGATACACGGTACCGCATTCTATAGATTTATTCCAGGATATTCTATATACAAAATGAAAATACAAGCAATTGTGAGTATTCACCCACCTATTGTAATGCATAGTAAAATATTTGTATTTGTACCACCTTTATTTGCTTTGCAGTTTGCATACACAAAGTCAAAAGAGAATTCGCCAGTTCATTTCACGGGTAGGTGAGTTGAGTTGCCTAAAAAGTTATTTGTACTCTTCTGTCTGTTTTCTACAATACCCTGTCTCTGTCTTGTCTTGTATATTCTGTTCTACAGTTTGTCTATGTAGAATACAATAAGAGGAGATAAAGTAAAGGAGAGAGGAAAAGTTAGACGCTAGGGTGGTTTGGTTGCTTGCTTGCATGTCAGTCACTTTAAATCTGTATTGTGTCACCATCAGGAGACTGTCTTCTCTTCTCAACTCTTTGTTTTGTTATACTTTTAAGTATAATATAGCATTCTCCTTATAACTAATGCAAAGATATATACATTTATATAGGTATAATGTATTATAAGGAAGAAAAACGATTTTAGACTTAAACTTTATACAGTAACGTACATAAATATGTACAAAGCTCCTCTTCCTATATACTTGTATGTACTTTACATAGCTCCCTGATTACCTGTTCCGTTCTAAAGCTCTGGTTCTGATGTGATGTGTATTTTGTATATATTTCATTATGCTACATTGCTTTAGCTTGCTTTACGTAGTTTAGTATGCAAAATCTTAGGTTTGCTTTGTCGCTGAGTGCTGATCTCACCCGAAATGAAATTACCAAGCTAATGCTTCAACTCCATCTCAATCTCTCTCAGTTAGGTCAGAGCAATACAAAGCAGAGCAAGTGTGACACGGCAAAATGAGACTTCACTTTCCTATGTGCATAATATACAGAGTAGACATACAAGCTACTGCATTAAGCTATAAGTACGATATTCCTCCCTTCATGCACATAGAGGCTACTAAATACGCATTGTGATGTGATGGCAAGTAGAGAAAGTACTATGAAGGTACAATGTAACATTCATTTTGCTGACTAACTACTGAAGCTTTGCTTTGTTTTAATAATAACAGCCTTCATCTATCTTTCGCTAGATATCTACTGCAAATTCTCTAATGCAAATTTATATAACGGTACATTAGTATACGTAACTAATGTAATATAACATTCAACATTCCACCTTTGTATGCAATAGTATATCTCCTGCTTCCCATTTAATTTAAATTGAAATGCAGCATCAAGATAATTCTACTAAAGTGAAAGTGGGGCAACGTTACGGCACGGGGACATTAGTGTGAGTTAAACCTTTGCTAATACATACAGAGTCTAATTCGATTCTCTAATACCTACACTTACACTTGACATTTACAAAGCACTGCATGGGTTTGGTTGCTACAATTTGCAAATTATATTGTATAAGAGACATTTCGTAGAAAGGTGGTGGGGTTTGCACAATGTTTTCAAGAGAAATATTAGGTATGCCAATAATTTGCAGATAAAATTCCTATGTAATGTTAAAAATCTCTGGGTATAAAGATAAGAGTGTTAGATGATTTATAAATGACTGTAGTTTTATAATAGATATTCACTTTCGGGTATTTTATAATACTGGGTACTTTTCTTTCAATAATCCAGATAAAGGCCTTGTGCATTTGCTACTTGTAAAGAATTCCGCTTTTATGTAGAAGAATTTTGCATTAAGAGGAGAAAAGTGTCGGGATGGGAAGATTGTAGTGTCTGTTCTTCTTTAGATATGTGTTTACTTATGTTAAGGAGCACAATATAAGATTAGAGATATTTATCTATGTATAATACTTATACATAGGTATTATATATAAGTATAGTGCAGAGTACTAATAGAAGGTACCTAAGTAAGTAGTTGTACTATAATCGCATCTGTAGTTGTACTTTGTACTTTGTACTAGCTATGTAGAGATAGTGCCTGATAAAAAGTTTCCCCGAGGTAAACAAATTTTCTCTTATAGGATTAAAGATCATCGTTCCCTCTGAATGTACTTAAATGTCTAAAGTGCACCTTGAAATACGCTTTCCCTCACAATGCATTAAGTCACTAGGCAAGTAGGGAAAGCAAGGCTGTTCTCTTGTGTAGCAAAGATCATAAAAACAGAAAGCCAACAACAAAGTCCGTAATGTGTTTCGAGAGACTCGTCTATGTAGTGGTAATCTGCGTGCTCCACTGCATTGCACTACTTACTCTACTCTACTTTACTCCTATGTATACAGTTATATTATATTATGTAGTAAACGAAACATCACAGAGTTCTAGTTCTATCTAGTAAATACTCAACTGAACTGACTGAGTAAACTGTTTGCAAGGATTTCTCTATAAGGACAGAAAGTATTCCCTTTTTACTATACAACATTCGTCGCACAACACAACACAACGCAAAAAATCTTTCTTTATATTGCATATAACTGTATATACACTATCTGTATCTGTACATATCTCAGTTAGAAAAGAAGACATGGAGATCCTTCCTGGCCTGGCTTGGTGAAAATTTAATGAAGACACAATATTTGGAGAGTCGAGGAATTTTCTTGCGTGAGTTTTCTTTTTCGCAATAAGTACCTATGTACATACAACAACAAACACTGTCTATATGTACTAGGTATATAATATGGGCTGCCTACTGAACTGAAGATAGAAACTACAAAGAAACGGAGGACGGAGGTAATAACAGTTTCCTTATAAATACAATACAAAGAATAGAACTCAACTCATGTTAAGTTCAGTTCCTGCCAAGCCATGTCATACCATACCATCCCAGTGCATATGGAAGACAAGACAAAACAAGAACAACGAAACGAAAGAAATAAAGAAAAGAAAACAAAGTGCTACATGACTAAAATAATATATATGCACAGAGAAACCTAAAACATAGGAACAAACAGCCCGTGCAGAATAAAATGGAAGGAAAACAGAAACTACTCATATTATATTTTTCTTTCCAGCTTGCTACTAGTTTTTTGTACAGATAATACTGTACATAAGCTTACTATGAATGTATTTTAATGGGTGGACTGGAGAAAGTAATACAAGGCCACGCGCTTTCTCTTGTACTTACATAGGATTCTAAAAATCTTAGCTCTATAGATATCCAGTCCAAAAGGACATAGAATATTATTTTACACATGGCATGACCATTCGTATCAGTAATAATTAATTCCACATATTTATAATGTTGGAATCTTGTCTAGTCTCGAAAAGAAGTTCCATTTCATCTAAAATCTAGTACATACATACTATTTAGGTACATAGAAATATCTAATTCCTAAAGTGAATGAAAAATTTCAGTTATATGTATATTGTCATTCATAATTTAGATTTACTTTGCAATTCTCATCCTTTCCCTTCGCTTCGCCTTGATTCTCAGTAAAGCATAAGTACTATACGTCGCTACATTAGATACAAACTTACTATAAGATATGTTTAATGTCAAATGTTGTAGCATTTCAAATTTTCAAAGTAAAAGTAAAGGAAAAGAGACACGAACAGAACTCCAGATGTAAATAGATAAAGTTCTGTGAATCATTAATGTGTTTGCTCAAAATTCTGTCAAAAATTGTGCGTTATGGAGGGCACGCGTGGAGAAAGTTCAAATGTAGCTGGGCTTTCACCTTAAAGTTGTTTTTTGTCTGCAAATACGCGTTATGCTTCCCTTTCAAGCATACGCACATTAATAGTTAATGCATCTAAGGCGATAAGGTCTACTTTTAATGTACAAAATCCCTGCTATGTATGATGTCATGCAGAAGCTTTACTTTTCGGAGGGTAAGAGTAAGGTAAAATGTATTTCGGGTTTATTTGTAGCCTCAGCCTCCCGTGTATCCTGTCCTGTGGCTATCATTTTAAACAGGAAAGAAGATTATCGATTTTGAAGGAGGAACGCCAAAAGAATTTCTAATGGATATGCTTTACACAAGATATGATTTTGATTTGATCTCTGTAAAATGTGTTTACCTTTAGAATTAGAAATAGAGCAGAAAGCGTAAATAAGAAGAGAAAGTTTATATTTATATTAAATGAGTATTTGTACTTACCTGTGAATGGGAGGTGGCGGTGGTTGGGAAAGTCCGAGAGGAAGCCCGTCCTTCTCACAGCTAGGAGTATATATTTCGGAGTAATCGTGATTTTCATCTAAGGCTCTTCCCCGACTATTCAGCGTTAGTTCTGGTCGAACGAGTTCTCTCACAGCTGCCTGCAGGTCTCTCGCTAATTGCTGGCACTCAGCATCAAGCCGAGCACGCAGCACCGATGCATCTTCTTCTTCCGTCGTCGGAGGACTACACGTTCCTGGAGTTGTTCCTGAAAATTACAAATCAAAGTACAAATCACGACTAAATATCACCACTTATACATATATAGTACACACAATAAATTGTGTAAGCTTTCTCTTATTTTATCCATGAAATATTCCATAGTCCCTTGTATAAACTTTCTCCTACTTTCTCCATGCAAAATATATCCTTAACATAATATGTAACCTGATGATAAATGTTTATATATAAAGTTAATTGCAATTTAGTCCACAATTTAGTCTTTCAGTTATATTTTATTTAGAAAATTGAAATGAAGTGTCCAAAATTTGCTTCGCAGTCAGCACCTGGCAAAAATTGAGAATTTCGTAGAACGGCTCCCTATGGGAGAAAAAGCTAAAACGCAGTAAACAAAATTGCAGTGTCTTTGATAAACTGACCTTTTCATATCCCGTCAGTGAACCCATTAATTTTTATTTTCTTCTATAGCTTCTTTTTCTTTCAGTGTTTTCAAGGTGCACAATACTTTGCAATAACATAGCACAAAATTACCAAGGGGCTAATCCCAAAAGAATGTTTCCTTAAATTGAAACTATATTCAGCAAACTACGTTCTTTTGTATTGAATTTTGCCATAATCGTTATTTCACAATGTCAGTTTTACAATTGCAGGTAAAATATTTATCTATACATCTACGGATGCAGTAGTTAGCATCTGAGTAGAGAAAAAGACAATGAAACACTTAAATTGGCTACTTCATGTATTAATTTTGCACGCTAATCTTTTTCTTCTTCGTCTTTATGCTTTCGATTTATTTCCTCGTTTGCGACTCTTTCCTCAACTATGTATGTACGAGTAGTTACAGTATTGCTACAACTATATATGCACTGCAAATTCTTTTGAAATGGAAACACGAAACTGGAAAGTAGCAACTGCGTAATTTCTAGTTTTGTAATGGGACAATCTTAATTTAAAATACATACACGCTAATACCTACTATACTAACTATTTCGTTCAAACTCTAATATACTACATAATGCCCGCATCTATAGACACGAAATTACATAATATGTAGCAGAATACTTAACTATACACTTCCAACTAATGCGGATATGAAGTTTGTCTAAGCTTTCTCCAATTCTCAACATTCTGCTTCCATACATAATGAAAAATTAATAAGGATAGCAACCGCAGTACCTACCGACCGACCTAATGTCTTCACAATCTCTGAAAGTTAAGAGGATTACTTTCCACATAAAGCTAGCACATCGAATAATGCGTATATCTATTTACTCGAGTATATTATGTATTAAAGTTTGCCTGGAGATTATTTAGGGCATTACTTTAATAATCACATAATATGCTCTATAGGTAGTCATTACAGTTCAGGAAAAGTTTAAGATTAATTAAGGTAGGTAGGTACGATAATACTTACTTCCAAATAATTTTAAAAGAAAAAGATGGAAAATGTTTTGATGAGTACATTAATTTTGTAGAAAAATGTAACGACACTAATTTTGCAAGCACGAACTCCCAAATAATTACTACCGAAGGGAAAGTAAGTAGATAGATTTCTTAATTATCTGTACTTTTGAAGTTGTGAGTTTTATATACGTACACATTTTGGGTACCACCTGTGAATTTTCTTCAATATTTTTCAGCAAAACTAACCAAATTCCATTACATGCGCAGAATAAGATTTGTAGAAGTGCGTATATGTACCATTATCACGTAAATATTAAAAAATGTGCTTTCTCTTTACATAAAAACGCAATTTAATGCTTTCACAAATATTTTTATTCGAATTCCATACTTGCTTGACGTATGAGTTACGTGTGGAAACGCCATTGTTCCAGTTTCCATTATATTTTATTTGACACACGTAACATTTCAATGATCTTAATTTATATGACAACTTGATACATAGTGGAAAACTACTCTGGAGAAAGCAAACTCCTTTTTTCCAATTACCTTAAAAATTACTTTGTTAATTGTAGATTTATTGTCATTACTATTGAACTAATGCTTTCACTTTTTCACAATTAATCCCCCCTTCCCATGCCACAAGGCTATCAATCCAATCCACTGACTGTTTGCTACTTCGTCCTTCACTTTCTATTTACTTTTCCTCTTTCTACTGTACTTATACTATTTATATTGCATACATCCTGTGTTCAATGTTCAAGTGAAATAAACTTTTCTAACTTTTCTTTTGTCGACTCGAGTTTTCTCTCAAGATCAATTCAATCGCTTTCTTTTGTTGAGTAGTTGTTATCATTAGAGCAATAGAATTTTGGAGCTATTGCTTAAAGTACAACATTAGGAAAAGCTAATGGTGTTTCAACATGAAAGTAATTCCAATAGCGAAATCATTTTATTCTACTCAACTCAAAGAAAATAAACTCGATAACAATGTGTACGAACGAGCAGATTGTTTGTTTGAACAGAGAAAGTTAGATTACAACTTCAAACAATTAGTAGACCAAGACCAACCAGGTAGTATTGGCAAGAATTTGCTTTAACAGCGTCTCTGTTCTTTGTGATAGTAACTAAAAGTAAAGTAAAACTAAAACATTTCTATTCTTATAGTACGACTTTAGTACTAATGTGACACTCAAAATATATTTTTCTTTGGTACAATTACAATTAAAGTCCTATAGCTTTTTTAACATTATTAAGTGGTTGCATTGTGTGTGAATGCTCTGTCTGTCCGTCTGTCTTTTGGTTTGGATGCTATAACTTTCGAACCGTTCAACATTTTTGAATTTTGCATTCAGAAATTGATAGAGTTTTCTAACGAGGAACACATTTTTTAATTTTCTAACGAAGAACACAAAATTTTTAAATTATATTGCAAGTGGGGTATCGTTGGAAAGCTGTTCACGTAAGAAATCCAAATAAGAATCTCACTTTACTCCAAACATGAGGCAATGTGAGATTAAGTGAGAATTCAATACTAAATGTCTCCCATTTATGTCATTTAAACTCTTGTATTCAACGAAATTAGAACTTCAGTGACACTACTGTTTAGATAACCACTTGGTTGCATCTGTTTTGTCATGGTTTATTACTTTTTCAAACTATAATGAATAATGATGTAAAAATTATCCTGCCAATACAATCTTTGTTGTAGGATTCTATATTTCATATAGAATATGAGGTATACGATGCTTAAAACACTAATTCCTAACTAATTAGCCATAGCTTCGACCGTAATACCCTTAACTAGGATTTGCGCAACAAATCCCTAAAGAGGATAACAGGTGAGTATGAATAATAAACTATTACATCCATACAAAGCTAATAATTAATAATATAAGTGAACAAGAAATGTCTATAGTAGCACTGATATTAATTGTCTAATTCTGATGAAACTGATGAACTATGTAAAAGGGAAAGTCCTCTTAATTCCTTGTAATTGAGTAAATGATAAATGAGTTCTGTATCCTTCGGAGCCTAACAGTCATAATTTAAACACACACACTACATATTCATTAAAATTGACAGGGAGTCATCATCTGTCTCACTCTCGCTAAGCCCCATTTGTGTATGACTATGACTAAATAATATATGATGTTACGTCAAATTCTAACTACTTGACTATTCATTTCCTCTTTTCGATCTACTTTATAGTAGGAGGTACTTCTACTTCCACTTCCAGAATATTATATTATCACATCAACACGACAAACGGAGGAACAAATGTCAAATCATTTCCTTTTCTACACACTTTCGTAAGCTCTCAAGTTTTTGGTATACTACTAATATTCTTAGCATTAAATTAACATAATACTATTATGTATAGGGATATACGTAACATACATAGTAGTTAGCAGCACAAATATGTTAATTTGTAATTAGTACAGTACAAAGTACAAATACAATATATTTGTACATATAACAGTATAAAATCAAAATGGGTACATATTTTACGTGTTTTATTACGTAGTACAATAGGTTAGTGCCCTATAGATGAATTGGGCCATTTGGTACGTGCGGGATTTTATTGGAAATGTGTCCATGAACTTATCACATTTAAATAAAGAGAAATGTATACTACATAGAGAACGAGAAGATTTTAAATCCTTGCCTTGTATGTAACTGGCAGTGACATGACAGCGTGAGTGAGTTGTAAGGCAATAAGTAGCACTATAAACCCATTACATTTCATACTTATAGATTTTCGGATTGCAAATCCAATCCAATACTTAAGAAAGCCATAATAAAAGAATAACGCCTATAGTAATAGTGATAGATTATTCCTATACAAAATGCAGAGCATTAACATCATTACTACTTATATATAAAAAATCCATAGGTATTAAGGCATTATAATGTACTAGACAAGACAGGGAAAAAGGCAATAGGCAAACGTGTAAAGTGTAAAGGGATATACCTAAGAATAAGAAAGTGACGTGACTTTGTTTGAGTTTAGTGGATTAGCTACGCTACAGTTTAGCGCGAGGTCTTATGTGATGCAACGATTTTTAAGACGATGAGATGAGTGTCAGTGTACTGCACTGCAAGTGAGTTGATCTTGTTCTTTGGGATCTAGACCTGTTCACTGTTCTGCTCTGGATTCTATTTCTTTCGGGTTATGTTATAATATTACATTAGATATTGTAGGCTGAACTGAACTATATTCGGGGTTATGTATTATTATACCCTACAATTCTCTGTAACTCTGTAATGGTAACTGGGTTTGACTTGACTCTTTGACTGCTATGTTCTGTTCTGTTATGTTCTGTGATGTTGTAGTTGTAGATTGTAGAGGGGAGGATAATAACATAACAGGACATAAAAAGTATAAAGAAGTTGAATGGATTGCCTTTTGAATCTCATAATACCCCAGTGGCCTGCCCTCGAAGATAAAAGCAGAAAGTGGCGGACGATTTTCAGAGAGATGTGAAATGAGCTCATTTCCACGTTGTAATAGATGCTAAGGACTCTCATTATCTCAACTAAAATGATAACTACCCTGTCCTCATTGTCTACCGTCTTTTCTCTACATGTGAAATCCTATAGCGTATATTGTAGTAGAATTCTAGTTTGCAAATATTATATTAAACACCTACCTCTCAGGCATACATTTTATATTTATTCGCGAATTTATCCGAGAAGGAATTCGAATTCTCAAGACAGTTTTGGCAAATCCTACTCCGACATTTTATACACCGTAAGCTACCGGGTAATATGCTTTTGGATGATATGATAGTGATATTAATATTATTGTCATGTTGTTGCATTGGAGCCTCCCGACATTTTCCATTAAAAAAGGATAAGACAAGAAAAAATCTATAAAAATATGCAACGCTGAATATTTGCACTGTTTTGGGGGGAAATTAGGCCACTTTAAATAATAAGTACTGCACGTAGGTGGTAGGTACCTAAATTACACACAGATCATGCAAAATGAAGGTTATCCCTCTTACTTCTTACACAACATTTTGTGTTACACATTTAGGAGATAATTTGGTTTTGGAACAAATAGGAAGAGAACGTGCTCTTTATAGCGAAACGACTGCTATTTGTAAATCCGCGAAATTTTACTTGCTTTACTTTGGAATCAAATTGTTATGCTAAGGTTGGTGTATAAGGGAAAAGTCACGTCCGATAGAATAGTATTAAAACAATCGAATAAAAGAACAGAGACACATACACTAACCAACCAACATAACATGAACATACAAAATACAAAGCAATGCAATACATACAATGCAATGTGCTCTAAATGGGAAAGTACCTGAAGCGGGGAAAAGACACGACAAACGCCCTGGCATGCAAAATGCAATGTAGAGAGTTCAGTTGAATGTGAGTCCTATGTGTAAAATAAGCAGGCCATTGAGAGAAGACAATACAATACAATACACCCACCTAATTCCAGAGTTCCCATGTATTGCATGAATTATGAATTCCCATAACAGTCAAAAGTCAGGTACATTTCTGGAGCAACATCCCGACTTCCCCTTTAACACACTTTTCTCAACTTCTCTGCAAAATACATTTTTCTTCCAACTTGCTTAAGTACATTACAACAATTCACTACCATACATACGAGTACATATGGAAAGGAAAACGTTGCTTAGATTTCCCATGATTTTGTTTTACACATAAAACTACTCCCTGGCCTGAATCAGAACATAAATACGTAGTATACTACATACCACTACCCCAATGGAAATTTCAAACAGAATTCTGCACAAAATCTGCACATTTTTTAATAAGATGAACTTTTCTATTAAGTAGAAATTGCATTTCAAAAATTTCAGATCCAGAAAAAACAAAATATTAGAAGATTTGCATAACTTGTGCCAATTTTCTGCAAAATCTTTCTATACGGGCAACATTGTGACGTACAGACAATTTCGTTCAGGTAGGTCGTAGATACATTTTTAAGGTAAATGTGAATGGGGCTAAAATAAAATAGATAATAAATAGCGTGTAACCTTAACGTAAGAGAATTGCACTTTGTAGTCTTTTGGATGCGGTACGGAAAAGTCAGAGTCAAAGTGGCTAATTTTATTTTATGTGTTTGCCCAGTTGTACGTAGTTCTGTATACAAAGAAATAAGATTCTAGAATTCAACCACACGATGCACAGCACGGACCATAAGTACATAATATTCTACAGTTCGACAGAGTGACCTTTGCAGTTCACTTTCCAGCTTCCACTTCTCTGCATTTGCGAAAAACTTTAAACTGCAAACACGTATATATCATTATTATCTATACACTTGCACTCTGACTAGTTATATCTAATATTTATATACTTGTGTACTGTATGTGTACTGTACGAACTGTAAATACTTGTTATAACTTTAATACATACATAATATATGGTACTACAATTTACAATATAACTTTTACATACATATATGTATAGCAATAATAGGAATGCAAAAGTTTAGCAAACAAAACTCCCAAAAGGTATATACATAGTAGATGGGTGTAAAACTTTATAGTAGATACCTAACAGTAACAGTACGTATAGTGAGTCAAGTCAAGTCAGCCAAGGCAAAGGGAAGCCACAGGAGAATAGCGCTTCGTGCTCTAATAAATTATTTACGATTATCTAACAATACTGACAGTAAATATTATTATGAAAATGTAGCCAAGCCAAACCAAAGTAAAGCAAACCAGGTAAAGTATTCCTATTGCTTACTACAATACAATACAGTAGATATTATAACCTATATAGATATTAAGAAGAGCATACGTACAGTAGAATGTAGAATTATATTTAATTTACCAGAACTCAAAGAGAAGAAAGTGCTGGAGCCAGAAGAGCGTGAGCCGGCCACGGAATACGAACTGCGGGCTGATGACATTCCCTTTATTATCTATATTTTCACTTTCGAGTGCACCTTGCAACTTACTATTAACTATAACACTACTAAAAGTACTTTACTTATATTCTGTATAGTATGATTATATTGTTATTACACTATCCTCAAAGAACAGACATACACTATAAAACTGGAAACTTCTTAAGGTAAATGGAAAAGTAAAATTCACTGGAGAATTCTCTCAACTTTCTTTAGCGCACTAGGAAATTATTGTAAATTCTTCATTGCCGGCGGAAGACATACATAGGTACTTAGTACCTGTATGTATACAAAAGTGCACTACACCTTTATGTATACTGTATATGTTACAATTACTTATAGGGCAGTAAACGAGTAAACGAGTAAACCTTATTATTATATCAGGGACGCAGAATGCATTTTTTCAAACTTTTCTTTCTCTACTACACTTATAGAGTACTTATAGAGAATATGGCCACTTTTTTGTATTTATACGTACTTAGATGATAAAGGTAGGAAAGGAACTAAGATTGTTACACTTACACTTTAAAACCTGACCAACCTAAATGGTATTAACTTAACTGTATGTATAGTCGCAGGGTGGAACTATATAGGATTGTAGAATAAGTAGAGCACAGAGTACATCTATAATATAAGAAGATTGAACTCCAGCTAGTGTAAATAGGTAGCTCGACCTGCTCTGCAGAAATAATATAATGTAATCACCAAGAAGGGAATCACTGGAGACAAGAGAAGAAGTTGTGATAGATACGGCGAAAATATTAATATGGGACAGGAGTTGCCCCGATGTGCTATAAAGTACCTTACACTAAAATCTGAGTCATCCCAAAGACTCAAAGACCCAACCCAAGGAAACTCAGTCTTTGGACGAATGAGTCTTGGAAAATTCCAAACTAAGTGAGGAAGGACTAAAAGTAAGGAAGAGAGGAGGAGAAGGAATGATGGAGTGATTCCAGTCAACTCGGCTCTATATTATGAATGAGTGCCATGTTAAAGAAGAGAAGAGAACAGATCTATGCAATGCTAGCAATACACTAGAATACTACACAGATATCCAAAGAAGCCAGGTTCTTCCATTCCAAACTTATCTCCCTTACTTCTATTGATAGGTAAAGTGGGCAAGTAACTAACGTAACGTAAGGTACGGACGTACGTACGTTTACCAACAGACTTTGCTAACTGAACAAACTATCTGCAAAGAGAAGGAGGAGAGCAAACTAAACCTTAATACAAGGGCAGGCTGATCTGAACAAAATTCTAGCCTAATGTAGTATAGTGCATATGTCCTAAACAAAAATACCTTTCGGGCAGTGTGACTAATAATATACTACTTATAAATATTCACTAATGCTTAAAACACTTAGGTTTTAATCAAATTAATTATGGTTTTGCATTTAATACAAAAAATTCATTCATTTAATTCGCAAATTTAAAAAATTAATCAATTTAATAATACTAACAGGTAAATAATTGTTCTAATTATTAATTTTGCTTGCTTATTCTGTAATGTCATTGTGATTACATATGTACATGATTTTTTAAGCCTATTGGCGACATGTTGCTGTCACGTATTACAAGAGCATGCATATTTTCAGAAAATATGACCAATCGTGCTTAAATAGATATTTCTGCCTAGGACTATTATATACCTGATTATGTTTCCTTTTTTCGCATGACTCACCATGTGTCCTATTCTACTTTGTATGTTTCGCAGTTTCGTTTATAGATGTGTAATGTAATGTAATGTGTATCCAGTCCAGTACATTATGACTAGGATCCGAAAGTCGAACGCAATGCAATGTGTGTATACTGTGTGTGTATGATACATATGATGATGCTTGATGAACCATGGCATTTGCTTTGGCTTTCTGTAGTTTCTTCTTCCAATCTCATGAAAAGGTGCGTCGTTGCAAAACTATCAACCTGAATCTGAACACTACCTGAACTACTGTACATATAAGTGTGTAGAAAATACTGTAGAACTTTATTTACCTATCTATCTTTATAAATACATAATATTAATAATATACTATCTAAAAGTTGGAAGAACTAGTCAGAACTGGAACACATACTATTTAATATATATTAAATCTCTACGGAGTACTATCAGGTAAGACATAAAGAGGAGAAAGGAGGAGGAGAAGTGAACTAAACAAAACCGAAGCCAACGAAACCACAAACCAAAGTCAAGTGAACCGAGTAGCATCTATAGTTAATGCATCAGTCAGTCTGTTCAGTTCACTCTACTTCACTTAACTTAAACTAGACTCATTCACCACTTCCTTTCACTTAAATCAACTCAAAAAGACAACATACCTTCACATAGCACAAGAATATACACCTTAGGTATATTTACTTTGTTACAGTACATAAAAGAGTTCCTTTTACCTATAGTATAGGTAAATACTAGTACCAAGAACAAGAACATTGAGTAAGTGACATAAAGAAGGAGAAAGATCTTTCGCAATATTAGTATCTTCTTATGTATACTTCAGTTTTTACTAAAGACAACATTCCGATAAATATCCTCCTTTGAAAATATGCTGGCCAACTATATCTAACTCTTTTATGCATTTAGCTATAGAAATCTTCTAAGATAAAAATTACATCAATCAAGACAAGACTGGCCTACATACATGTCTGTATAAAGTATAAGTTTATTGCGCATTACTCAATTCGTCTATTCACCCGCCTACGTAGAATTAGAGATCTAAATTGTAACGTATTATACATTATACTAGCATGGGCTTCCTTTGAAAAATTTATCTCATTAATGTAAAAGCGTAGAAGAAAAGTTTGGATAAAGGATAAAGGGCATGCCCATAATCTTTAGAAGCTCGCTTTGCATACATATGTACGTATTGTATGCATATTGTATAGCTACTGCTAAGTTTGTACCGCTAAATGACTACTTCCATATAACTAGGCCTCTATATCATAGTAAATACCTTTAGTTAGGATTGTTATTTTATAGAAAATTGTTTACCTTACCAAAGGACTAAAGGACAAATTCATTCATAATGCACGTTGTAAATGTGCATAAATAAAATTTAAGTCATACATAGTGCTATTCAAATGAAAACTGTACTAAAATATCTTGCATGAAGATGTACCTTGATAAAGAAAAAATTTAAGCCCCTGAGGCTAATATGAATATAAGACTAAAATATGAATGGAATGTAAAGTTGATAAGGATGTTCACGATTAGTGGAGTTGAATAGACTCCTAAAGATAAGAAAATGATCGATGCCCTTATTGCTAGCCTTTATAAAGTTTGTATCCTACACAGTTAAATAAAATTATATATGTACAGTTTTCAGCTACTGTAAGAGTGCAAGTGCAAGTGTAGAATAGTACGATATATCACATAGAAAAAGCCTTCCTTATCAGTAACGCAATAGCTGTCTTTTTCATTTATCGACTAGAGTTACAGTAGAACTACGATAATTAAGGCGTTGATGTTGAAATGCAAGTATAACAGTTAGAGTTTGCATAACTAATAGGCTTACTTCTTTAAAAGTATAAATATTGCATTACAATATCATTAGCATGGATTCTAGAGCATCATTTTACCAGTTTTAATGAGGAAATACACAAAGCTAAACCAAATAAGCTTCAAGAGTTAAAGATATCTAATCACCATTTGGGTTCCCCTATTTTCACTATATCTAATCTAAATGGACGTAATTATTATAAATGTCCATATCCTACAGTTATTTTTGAGTAAATACATACCAATTTCAATTAACTACTCCCAAAAACTCTTTCCTTCCTAATTTATAATTTATGACAATGTGGCTGACAATGGCACACCGTGCCAATACATAACTTATGTATGTATACATAGGGATTATGCATATATTTAAGTAAGCTTAAGGTTGATATCCCGTCTGTAAACCTTGTCTATAGCATTTGGGATATTGTTTGGCTGGCTGTCATAATGATAAATATTAACTTTTTTACTTTTAATTATAGGACAAGGAACTTTATAACTTTATGTAGCAGTTTAGAATTGTTATAGGATCAGTAATATCAGTTTATGCAATTATTATATATTTTTCAAGAAACTTATGTAGCTAATAATAATGAAACTTTTGATTGAGCTTCCATAAACCTCACCAGAAGACTCACAGGAGAGCCAAAGGGCACTTAAATCCGAAAACTTAATTTCCTAATCACTTAAATATTTTTGTACATTCAACATTGTACAGCTAAGGAATTAAGGAATATACATATTTATCAACGCTCTGAAGAAATTGATCTAAATTTTATTATTGTAAATGCATATTGGAAGGTTTATGTTCGTTTTTTATGAATACTTAATCCAGGTTAATTAAAAATGGGTAATTAAGCTACTTTACTGATATTAAAATATTTTTCTTACCTTTACTAGTGTTTGGAGTAGGCGAGCGGGTTCTACATCTTCGTGGCGGGACAACGGGTGCTTTTCTATCACTGTTGAGGGATTGTGTGGACTCTGCCCCTCCGATCATGACTTCAATTGGAGTTGCAGGTGAGGGAGAATGACTAATACAGAGGGCAGTGGGTATTGTTACCGGGACGGGAGCGGGTATTTGGTGAGCGGCTGGATTTGTGATGACGGCGGCGTGATTATTATTCGTACTACAGTTATTGCAACTACTGGAATTCGGTTTGGAGGAGGGCGGGTGTGGGAAGTGGGGGTGGGAGTGCGGAGAATGGCTCGTCCCGTTCTGCTGTGGCGGCGGTTGTCCACTATTGTTCATACTGTTGTGGTGAATGACTGAGGAAGATATTTGTTGTTGTTGTGAAAAGTTATTGTGAGAATTATTTACGGTCACTCCTCCTCCACCTCCGCCGATAATTGAGGAAGAACAGGAATTCACTAACGAGTTTGAAGATGTATTCGGGAGAGGAGGGAGAGAAGCGTCCAAGGACTCAAGAGCGTCCAACGGACTCCGCGGACTCAGACTCTGGGGTGTTTCCATATCCACTGAACCGGAATCCACACGGGATCCTCGGGAATCTCGAGATCTTCTTTCGGGATCCCGCAGAGAGTTCGTTGTACCTGAAGAAAATAACACCCGGGATTAGTTATAATGATTTCTACAGCCCCATCACACTAATTACTAGTTTATTATGCAATCCCTCAATAAATTCCAGTTTATTATCAGTTTCCGGGATATTAGGAAAATTTAAACACTGAATAGTGAATAGTTTTGCCACCAATTTTTTCGTATCAGTGTTTAAATTAATACTAAAAAATTATAGGTATGATAAAACTGTGGAAATCAGATTGTCTATTCCTACAATAATATCACAAAATTCAAATCAGTGAATGAATTAATTCCCCATGCCGGCAATAACTCCCCACTAAGTTGTTATTTCGGTTTTTATGATTAATGACTAATGGCACTTAAAACTATAACTTCTCAAGATTTTATTTTCCAACTCTCAGTACTATAATTTTTTGAACTTGAAATTCTAACTCTTCATTGTCTTCATTAACGAAATAAGTCGACATTATTTGATCTGACTTCAAATTGTATAAAAAGTAAATTAATATTCTGTATATTTAAAATCATAGGCTTGTAATTTAATCAAAATATAATTTTGGTGATTGGAAATTGCTCTCCTTAAGTGAAAGTTAAGAAAGTATTAAAGTGAAAGTGTTGTGTACCGTTAGAGTTTGAGCCACTGGACATATTGCTCTTTCTCCTCCTCTGCCGTTCCTCCGGCGTGTCAAAGGCACCAGAACGTCTTCTTATTGCAGCGAGACAAGCTGCGGTGGCAGAAAGCGGCCGTGTCTGTGGAGTCGACTGTTGGTTGTTCACCTGAGCGTCTCCGTTCACCGTTGAGTCAGGAGGTGAGCTCTCATCACTTGGTGGTCTGTCACCTTCGTAACTTCCTCTTGACGAATCCTGAACCCAAATTCAAATTTCAAACACATATCAGTACAATACTAACAATATACTCAAAAAAACATTACTTTCAGCTGCAGCACGGCACCATGAAATTTACGGCACAATTATTCACTCCATTCCACTTGACACAACAGATTTCTCAGTTCAGTCCACTTTCACTCACTCCTGTACTCCCCACTGCATTTCTGCGCATTGAATTGACCTCAGCCAGACTTTCTCCACTTTCTCCCATCTAATACTTCAACCATATTGACTTTCTTTTCTAATATTATTACAGCCGCACTATCTATCCATCCTACTTATTGTTGGCGTTAATGGTTGCAGAGACTACTGTGCAGTGCAGTTCGTTGGACGAATGAATGGTTACGTGGTGCTATGGATGATGACACTCAGTACAGTATGTTATTTATAAGAACAAGAACTCTTTCTCCAATTTATAAAATATAGGAGAAGGAACTTTTACTCCGCAAAGTGCCAGCAGGCGAACCCCATCCAAGATAACTTCCAAGGAATATTCTAGATTCTAGATCTAGCCAAAATAATATTTCCTGCAATTATTATCCTTCAGTCGACAAAAGAAATTTATTAGTTTTCTCTTTCACCCGCATACTTGTAAGTTACTATACAAACTATGTACTGTAATATTCGCTTTGAATTTTATTATTAAAATGACGATGTAAAATAAGAAAGAAAAGTAGACACGCTGTACAAGAACCTACAATTATATTCTTTTAATTTTCCAACTTTAATATTATTAAGTCGTGCGGTATTAAAGTATTTTAAATAGTTATTTATTGCAATATTGTACTATTCCCTGCAATTGTCGCAATTTCTTGGGAAATCGCAATAGATTTTCCTGACCGTATGTATATATGGTTCAATATTTAGGGTATTCGGAATGAAAATCGCGCCGGACTGAAGATCCCATGGACCGAATATCATCTCGGATGGAACATCGCGTGCTCTGCCAGCTCTGCTACCATTCCTTTACTGCGTATGCCCGGATTGAAGATTGTTTGATTTTTATTAGGTTACGTCGGTTAGGTTAGGTTTATACGCAAAGCGAAGTGGCTGCAGGGCGTGCGATGTTGCGTCCGAGGTGATTTTCAGTCTATGCGATCTTCAGTCCGGCTCGATTTTACTTCCTAGATTCAATATTTGGTGTATACTGTCCTATTATACATTTTAGTAGATGTTTCAAGGACTTTTGGCCTGGACAAAATAAATAGCCTTAATACAGATGGGAGATAGAACCCATTTATTCTGTATCTCATTACAGCTGGCATCTTTCTGTGTGTACTTTCTCCTTTAATACTCTGAATGAAGTGTATGCAGTCAAGTCGGGAATGGAATGAAAAGCATTTTCATTTCATTCTGTAACGCATATACATGCTTTCACCTTATATTTTTCGAAATACGTAGGTATATACACATATATATACATATATATAGGGACATCGTCCAATAATATTTGCAAATTCTTTCTATAAGTAAGCAAATATCCTTGTTACGTTGATATTTACAATCACTTGGGCTGTGTTACACTGTACAGTATAATAAAGCACGATGATAAATATAATTAGTATTTCCAAGAATTCTTCATTTTGATAATTGGTTTACGTAAGTAGAGCAAAGTGCTATTATAACAAAATCAAACAGAATTACTACTTACATTCTACACTACAGTTTATGTATTATAAATTATGGTAGGTATTTAATAATGGGAATTTCCCTCATCCGATCTCGATAGATAGCTCTGGCTTTGTATACATCACTTTAGGACATTAAATAAATATTGATCTAATTATTTACTTAGGCAGAGTAGAATTAGAAGATATGGGACTTTATGTATGTAGTATGTCGGAAACAATTAACTAATTGTGTAACGTAAACACTAATTATGCCACAACTGCTACTGCTCTTCAATTTATAGTGCAGGAATCCTTTATTAGATAAAATAATGTCAGGCTTAGCAGGTATGGGCTTCTGCTTGGCTTGTTGTCTTAGGCTCTTACATACTTGCAAGGCTAATCCCTAGAGTACTTATCCAAAGTGTATTACCGTAATGAAATGGAAAGGAATCGGGAACTCATTGACAAACCTCTAAAGTACAATACAGCAGAGGCTTAATGTAAAAGTAAAGTAATAGTAGTAAATACATTGGTAGGTAGTAGGTATGCTTGGGAAATGTATTACTATTGGCAAAGGATGCAATTTATGCAATGTACCATTTTATTGAGCGTAAAATGGGAAATTCAGTCCACTTTATTGGACATGGATGGGAAGGGGTTTAAAGTTATACACTTTTCATGAGTATTCATTGGTGCGTTCACGGAATACCTATACAGAATAGGTACCTAGATAATCAACCTTCTTTGAATTTCCTCTTTACACACGAATTACGAGCCATTTGACTCCATTATCCAGCTCAAATGAGCTTCATGACGTACATGAACATTTTCAACCCATAAACGACAAATCAAACAACCAGAATATTCTTGCCTTTTGGATTTACAATGTTTTTATGCATTCTGTATATCCACACTACGTGTAACCATGTGGCATACTTATAGTACATATGTAAAATGTTTAGTTTGTCTATTTATAGCAAAAATACCCTGTGCCTATGGCTTCTACTATGTTTGTACGTTATTGCAGCTTACAAGAGTTCAATTACAGTCATAAAATAGTACTCACGCATTCCAATGGAAATAGCTACTGTGTATATGTAGAGCTACCGAAGAGGGACATAATAAGATTTAGAGCTACATTACAATATTACGGCACGCAGTGCAGTGCGCTACGCACTATCTACTGAAAGGAACTGGAGCGTTGTATATATGTTCACGCCTATATGCTTACTCATAGAGATTTTTTCGAAAACGATAAAAATATTGACACATGTAAAATGGAATAAAAAACTCACTTCGTCTTAATAGCAAACTTTACTTTTAAGAGCACTTTTCTATGGAATGCCTGAATGGGCTGAGTAGTTACTAGCGGTATGTCCACACTCCACACACCGTGTTTGCTCTATTATATACTCAGAATTGAATTTTTGACCTATATATAGTAATAATTAATTATAAAAAATTGAAATTGTATTCTACTAGAGTAGTGTTAAAATATTTCATAATTCAAAAAAATGTGGTCTACTTAAGTAAATGAATTTTAGCCTCAAATTTTGATTTCAATGTAGTTGCTCGATAAAAAATATGCTTACTACTTACGTAATAAAACTACAAAATACACCCCGGGAGTATATAATTGAAATACGGTGTACATTTTCAATGTCTAGCTAGGACAAAGTCAAAGTGCGCAAGGAAGCAAGTGAAGGGAAACCCGTAACAGTAAAAGGAAAGTGCTAATAAACATAAACGGAACCTGCTGTCATTCTCCCTTATCCGCTTTCGCTAAAACTAACGCCAAATTGGGTTAAGTAAGTTTGGATGTTGCTCATAAATAGGTATTACACTTTAGAAGAGCAAGAGCTAAGCCAAGCAGCCCAGAGTTAGTTAGCATTAGTTGTCTTTTTGCCCAGCTTGAGATTTGGACTTTGGACATACGAATGTACATTACCTTCCACATACATAATGCATTCCAATTTCAAGTACCCACAGTAGTACCTATACTGTATGTTACATAATAAGTATTAGTATATATATAGTGAATATCCCATGTGTTAGGAGAAGAATCTAATCTTATCCCTAGAGCGAAAGCAATGCAATAACCCTTCGACCTATAGTTGGAAACGATGGTAAAGATAAGTACTTGAAATTGAGATGGGAGTTAACAGAGTTGGACTTGAAGTTAAAGAAAAGAGTTTTTTCTCCGTAGTGTCATGTAGGAGTGTGTAATTGAAGTAATGTAACATTTTCTTTGCACTTATGTAGTTGGACTGGACTGGACTTACCTCCGTCGAATGACGATCTTTGGATTTGGAGGACTGGAGACTGTTCAGTTGAGACAACTGTGTCAGTCGAGAACGAAGAAGTTCCAGCTGCGTCTCGCACTTTTGATTTTGCTCTCGTAAGTGCTCGTTCTGCTCCTCCAGCTAAATAATGGCAAAGCAAAAAATGTGTTACTGATATTTACTTTAGATATACAATCCCATACACTCCCATAAGAAATACGTACTGCAGACATTACGTTCTACTATATAATTACGGTTACATTCAATAGTATGTACACAATAACATCAAACTATATAAAACCTAATACAAATAATTCTATCCAAATATTGATTTTTGGTTTTGAGTATGAAAGTAAATATGTAAAATGCAACGAACATGCATATACGATAGCATCTTGAATACTGTAAATAGATTAAAACGTATAATTGTTTGTGCAATGATGTGGGGAAAGCAGTGCTCAATACTGTAACGGAGACATATGTTATCTAAATTCTAATTATTTATGAAAAATATGTCTGGTAACAATAAGTTATTTTTGACTGCGTGGTTTGTGTAGGAACATACTTATTATTTATTACATGCGCAAGAAATTACTGTTTTTGTGTTAAATATGAAGAATTATAGTAATTATAGCATAAAATTTAAACTTAATTGTGGAAACCAAATCTATAATCTATTTTACGGTTACGAATTATATTAAATTACTATATTAATTTGCAGTAGGCGTGCAATTCCATAAATGTGAATGTGACAAAAGCCATAATATGTAATAAAATGTTTCTTAAGAACTTACATCACGCAATTTGTTAGAGACCCATTCCTTGATTTTAGCTGCCTTTTCTTCCACTTGCCGAGACTCTTGTAATCGCAACAATCTCTGTAAACACAAAAATAAAAGTATTTAAAATATATTTATTGCTTGAATATAAATACCATACTTAATGGTATTTACAAAGGCGTGAATTGAATTTTAGGTGTACTGTGCATAGGAGCATATAGCATACACAAACATAGTTCAAAGGACAAGGCTTTGATCAGGTCAGGAAAGGTAGAGCAGTCAGTCAAAGAGGATAGCAAAGATCATGACATTGACAGCTGCAACTTTTCCCATTCGTAACATAACGATTGCAAAGTTCAGTTCAAGCCAAGCTGGAAAAACTAAGAAAGAAGAAATCTGTATACACATACAGTGCTTAAGTAGGTAAAGAATGTTTAAAACTCTATCTCCTATGTAGTAAGTACAGATAGATGCTGTTAGTTTTCTTGTTTTTTTAGTTTAGAGGGCAAAGGAGGAGACTGACATGACAGAGTTGGATGTTGAATGTTGAACTGCTAAGAAAGATAGAAAAGAAAGTAAAGTTATAGAAAACTTGTGATTTTCAGTTTAGAGATTCGCACCTTTGCCTTTCCTTCGAAAGCGAATAAACTTTCAGGGAGAAAGGTGAATAAAACAATAAATCTTATCATCAATGTGAAATTCTTGATTTTTTCTCCTAAGGCAAAGGCTTGACTATTATGAGAAGTACTTTCCTGTAGCTTTTACTGTTTCTTACTGAGAAAAGTAGCATATAGCCTCTTGCTATATAAGAAGCGTTAAATTTTGCACATTTTATCGATTCAGGGATGGCATACACATATTGAGCAAAAAGTGCCAACTATATTTGGTGTAAGTAACGTACATATGTACTTTTGGTATGTATTTACTTTTTATGGCATTTCATAACCTCCGGCCTTTCCTTGAGAAACTATGCCAAATAACGAAAAGCATATAATTTTGTATTCTGACATACATTTGTACAATTTGTAAATATATTTACATGTGATGTAGGCAGCTACACAAAACTTTCTTTTTCTATAGATTGACAGATTCTCTTGCGATAAATAATATGCCTGTATGTATTTTTGTATGGAGAAATAGAAATATGTCTCCATTTAGCAACTAAACAATCAATCAATAGATAGCTATTTTGAAAATGTATCCTTTTGTGAAAGTACATAACACAACTCTACACTTACACTCCACCGGATGACATTCAACAAACGAGTACATAAATAGAAAAAAGTTATGTTTTGTAAGAAGTAAAAGTACTCAGTAAGCAATGTCCTTGTAGAATGTTTTTCTATGTATGTATGTACTATGTTGGGTAACATTCATATAGGAGTGAACGAGTGAAGTAAATAAAAGTGAAAAGTAGGTAGAAAAAATCAAAAAAGGTAAGTCAACTTGAGACTTTCCCCCGATATTTCACTGTCACTCTGAATGGATCAAATAGCAATCATCAACTGAGAAGAATGCCCTGAGCATAGGAGGAATATCATCTCAAAACTTTGGTCACAAGTAAGCAAAGGAGAAAAAATGTTGTGAACTGAACTAGAAAGGACTAAACATCGAACAGAGGAAGTAGCAATCCGAGAAAACTATCGAATTTCTACAACGTTATACAGTGTTCTTTTAAAGTTACGCATACGAGGGAATTCTCATTAAGTTTTTTCTTACTTTTCTCATGTAAGAGCCAATAGTTTCACGTATATGCTTTCTCTTACTTTTTCTATGTAAAATGTTTTCATATATAATTTTTCTCTAGCATTTCCCATGCAAAAGGACATATTTTTATTTTTCCCAAGTAAAATATCATAATTTCACGTGTATGTAAGCTTTCTCCTACTTTCTTAATGTAAAATATCATAGTCCCATGTACAAGCTTTCTCCTACTTTTCCCATACAAAGTGCCGTAGGCTCACTTATAAGCTTTTTCCTATTTTCCTCATTTAAAATACCATAGTATATGCAACAGACTTTCTCTTACTTTCCCCATGCAAAATAAAATATTTTCATGCAAAGTTTTTGTTTACTTTCCCCATGTAAAGTCCCGTGTATAAGCATTATCCTACATTTTCCATGTAAAATGTCACATTTTTCATATCACTAGTATGTGTAACTTTAAAAACATACTGTATGATACAGTAAAAGATCGAACCCAACCAAACCATACGAATAACCAACTGTGTTCTTGTTCTGTTGACTTGAACATTGAACATTGAAGCTACCACTTTCTCTTTCTCGCTACCTTCCCTACTTGAATTCAACTCACCGTTCTTTTCTCACAGTAGTGTTTGCTTTCTTTTGCGATTTCTGCTTCTCATATTCTATAGACATAAAGTACGTAAGTAGAGAGACACATTCTCCTGTTCCTATCACTAGCTAGACTTATCCTGTGTCAAAGTGAGACTTAACAGAGAGACACACAGCGTTTCAAAAGAAATCCTTTAAGCCGACAAGAATTTTTCAACTTAAGACATCTACCTACCTTCGTACACACATTTCCATATTTATCTCGCTCAGCTACCTGAAAAGACTTCCCACTAATATTTCTGCATGCTTGCGTTACATATTGAATTCTGTATTCGAAAACGAAAGATAAGTTATACTTATATAGGAAAGTACACCAAAAATAGAGAAATATTTCTACGAAATGACGTAAACAATTTTTCTGCTTAGTTTTCTCACATTTCAATCATGACTTGACACGAGAAGAAGATTAACGAATTTTCTGTACTTAGGATAACGTATTAATTATTTATTACTGAAAAAATTTATTACCTACTACATTGAGCATTAATAGGTACGTAGTGTAGTCTCGAAATATTTTTTTATTTTGGAGAAAGTTCTTACATTAATTTGATTATAAAAAGAAAACTTTCTTTTTTCTACAAACTCTAAATTTAATAGTTCCTTTGTATGCACATGTATGTAATTAGCGTATATTATGTATGTAAATTGTGTAAGTATATTCCTGAATGCATATTGTATGTAAAAGTGGGACAGCCCCTATCAACTTGGGACTAGGGTACATGTACATGCATAATAAGTACCTATGTAGCTGGGTTGTCCAAGTTTCGTTCTCAGATGTAGAATTAGAGTGAAGTAGCCTAATGCAGAGTAAAAAACCTGTTTTGGCGCACTGCTTTCCCCGAACGGGTACTTTGTCAAAATTATATTCGGTAATAATATTATTATCTAATAGTATTTGCATAGTGTATCTCTAGACTGTGACCATTAGCAATGGAAACTAGTAGAAACGGCACCCAAGTGCTGGCAAGAGTTGACTTGACTTGTTCTTCACTTGACTCCATTTCAGTCATGCACAGCATATTATTACCCAGACAGCAGAACCCACCTATGTACATACTCCCTACTTATGTAAGTATTTTCTGTGCTCAAACTCTGCTCACTCACAAAATACAGATATCCGTGTACTGTATGTACATACAGAAGTAAACGTAAGGAAAGTGCACGTGAAATGTAAAGAGAGGAAGACTAAATATCCTCAGAGGTTGCATTGCATGTGTGTGTGCTGTGTAACGTGTAAGTACTGGAGAAAGTAGTCTTCTCTTCTTCCTTCCTTTTCCTCTTTTCACTGCCCTGGCCTTATGTACTCGGAGAAATGGCAAAAGTTTTCAACGCAACTAACGAAGCTATTTGGTTTCACGGGACAAAATCTTTATGCCTCTCCCGAGTCCACAATTTCCGCTCAATATCATATTACAGAGTTAAGAACGACCACGGAAGCCAGCAGTGTCTCTCTCCGACTACCTACTACCTACAGACTCGCCTCTCTATGCAAAATTATCATTAATGTACGTATGCTATGCAAGTAGCAGTAGCATCGGATCCGAATACTATATACTATTTTGTACATACATGTATGTCCTAGGTATTAATCTATTCGGCAGAAAAATCTCAGTTACTTACTTATAAAAATATATTCCTACTATAATTTTTGAGTTTTTTTCCTATTTCCCAGAATCGATCTATTTATTTCATATATTATTACATTTAATTAAATATATTCGCAACAAAAATTAATATGTCGTCTTTTATTGTTAAATGTGATATTTTACTAACGTAGGAATCTTCTTGCATATCAAATGCACTTACAAATTATGTAGCTTTAAGCTTGCATGATATAGTCTTGGGCTTTCAACGCATTTCTAATGAACATGTAATAAATAACTGATACTATGTATGATGAATTATAATTTTTTTTACATAAGAAATTGATTCAAGTTTGGTCTTCTTGAAGGCGAAATGGGAAACTTGCCTAGAACACATACTGTATATGTACTCCATGCTTCAGAGAGAAAAAACTATTCCATATGCACAAGTTTTCCGTGCATATGTAATGTATAGCTCGCTTTTAGCTCTTTCTATTCCCCCTGAAAACATCTGTTACTAAACTATTGCATTTTAATCTAATATATTTTCCCGGTAATTTTCCATTGTTCACATTAATCAATAAATAATAGCCCCAATGCAGCTTAAGTAGTATTATATGTGCCAATTCCTAGTCCACTACACACTATTATCGTTCTCTGAGCCATGCAGTGTCTGTATATGTATGTTAAAGAGTATGGATGAGAATTGAGAAACGCGAGGTTTTTGCCAATGAAGTGCTTTAGTTTTGCTAAACTAAATTCAATACGCATTCCCTATTGCGATAATAGTAAAAGTTTTAGTTCTCTCTGTATTTATGAGGGTTTAATGTAGTTAGAGACTAAAGGTGAGCGTATCTACCGATAATAAAGTTACAGAGTGAATTTATTTATATGATTGATCTGGACTCTGGCCTGGCCTAGAATTCACATTGGAGTTAGACACCTACAGAAGGAGCTACATAAAAATAGACGAATTTAAAATAGCGTTTAACACTAACTTTCTTCAGGGAAAATTTCCAGTGAACTATCTGTGTGTAAGGCTAGTTGAATTTCACTCACATCACATCAGTAAGGAAAACGTCGCATCACATAAATAGGATTCTTATGACAAACTTTCGTACATGTTATATAGTTGTAGGGGCAGTTATTCTATAGATAGACTGTAGATCTCCCATTCAGTCTTATCTCCTCCTGCAAGAGCAGTTAAAGTTTTCTCCTTTTCCTCTCAATTTCATCACCTCAGTTATTGCCATCGTCTAATCTTGAGTGCGTCCCATTCTGACGACCTAAACTTGACAGTAAAATGCTCCAAAGTAGTTTTCTAGTTAGAGAAAGTGACGCATCGGAGTATCAGTAGTCAACTCAACTCATACACTTACTCATCCACTTCCTTTTCCTCAAAACTGACAAACTCACCAACACAGACATTCCCGCTAAAAGTACGCTGTCTATTTTATGCATAGTTAGTCAATACATACTATGAATAATATTTATAGCCTATACTTACCTTCAAATACATAATTTAACATACTTATCTAAGGTCGAAATAATTTTCGCTACAGAGTTATGATTAGAGATACATATCATATTTTGATTTATTCATTATTGAATGAGCTGGAGAAAGATGGACCTGTATTACTTAAATATCCATACCTAAATAAGTTTTAGCAAACCTGTAAACAATGGTCGTTATTGTCTGCTAAAATATATTTTGATATTAAAACATTTTATTTTTCTATTTATTATGTACATAATTATATTATTCATTGCGTAAAGATAATTATAATTTCGTAAGCTTTTTGGTAAAGATTTTGCGTAAGACTGTCTACATACTTATTCTATAGTAGAGTTAGCTAAAATCATTGAAGTGATCTGGTAATTCCGTAATAACTTTGGTCTACCTCCTCATAAAACATTAACGCTAAGCCTATTAAATTTTTTCACTTTTCAGGTTAAATGGAAATGATTTGCAAAGCTGTAGAAAAATCTAGAGCTTTCTCCTATAGTAAACTATAGGCGGAACACAACCACAAATTTGGAAGTAGCTTTCTAAATTATTTTACCAAAGGAGCAGTTTTCGGTTTTTGACCTTTCATGAAAGTTGAACCTGAAAATATTAAGTCTGGCTATGTGTAGTAATGTAAGCTTATTGGTTTGTTCATTTAGCTCAAGCTTATATAGGTACTACCTATTTAACCTTAAGTCATACACAGATTGTATATATGTTAATGTACATTTCCCAATTTGAGTCTTAGCATTAGAGGATAAGAAGAACAAGACAAGGGCGAGGCTCAGTTCATCCCAATGCAGTCCAGTCCAGACCTGTTCTTGTTTCCTTTTCAGTTCTCCTCTTCTTGTGTACTCACTTAGTCATCGTCAGAGTAGTTCAGTTCATTTCTGACTGTGGACTGAAAACTCACATGAGTACCTAAGTATACGTATGTATGTACATATACAGTGTTATCCTACATACATACACTTGCTACATCACATAAGTAAGAGAAAGAGAGTTGCATTGCATTCTGTTATAGTTCCTCTACTTACTCTGAGTCTCTCTTCTCTCAATTCAGTTCGTCTCTCGCATTAATGAGATTACATGGCTTCACTTCACTACTCCTCATAAAATATTTACTTTACTCCACTCTATAACTTCACTCTGTGGACTTGGTTCACTTTGCTTCGATTCCTCCTTCCCTTCCCTGCCCAGGCTAGCTTCCTCTAAACATTTCTTTCTTTTCTCTATCACATTCTATCTGTATTACATTACCTGGTGTGTAGTATGTAGTAGCATCAGAATAACATACATTGCATACAGTACACAGAATGTTTTCTCTTTCCCAACCTCCAACCTGAAACAGACTTTCTCCCCAAAGTATAACTAAGGTAGACTGACTTACTTAAGTTAGCTTCTCCTTTTTCTCCAACATTCATGGAGCATGGAGTTACAGAAACAGTGGAGTATCTGTATATCCAGCACAAGACAACACACAAACTTAAGTCCACCATACTTTCCTTTTGCTTTTACTTTCAATTCATTTCATGGGATGGGGAAGGAACCTTTCTTTGTGAAGTAAATCTTTGTACCGCAATGTTTTGGGAAACCAAGGAACCCAAACTAACGTAAGCCAACTATCGTATCCATATCAAAACTTTGTTGTCATATCTATTTACTTACGTAGATACAAATAACTATACACAGAGTTCCCAGAAAGAAAATACTATAAATTACTTTTCCTGTAATAAAACATCGTAAAAAGGCATCAACTACACGAATTTGAGAAAATGTTCAAGTTTTGTTGTTATTTTAGTACCACATTGCGTTGCAGCACGTCCCCTATTCTTCTATAGTTATGTACTGCGTGCAGATACAGTAGAATAAGAGTTTAAGTAGCTCAGCTTCTGCTGTGGGATGTGTGGGATATCATATGATATGAGTTTGTCTGGTCAGAGTCTCTTGGTACAAGACGGTACGTTCGATGTTCAATGTTCAACTTACAACAACAAAACAAAACACAATGACGAACTTCTAGAATAACAGAAAACATGAACAAATGGGGAGAAAGCATGGTGTCCTCTCGTGTCCTGTCTTGTCCTCCCACTACTTTCTCCAAAATATTGACAACACAGTACAGAGAGCGAGGACATATTATTTTTGCAATATAGACTTTCACTTCAGATACATATTTTTACAAGGAAACAGTGTTGTTTTCACTCAGTAGGTAATATAGCCTAACTTTTCCTTTTCGGTATCCCACCTTTAATGTTTGTAAAAGTAATAACAATGAGGCCATCATATTTATACCCAAACTTTCACGATGACATCAATGACATCTATGTATCGTTAACAATTCTCATATTTTACCTGCACAACTATGCAGTATGTTTTCACTAACCTTGCTATAGTGTTATAGCCAATATAAAAAGCCAGACAAATAAGATATCTAAGACCATACTATTAGTACTACATTGATACGTGTAGATCATTTGTATTAATCTATAGTTACGTGTAGTAATTAAGTAACAGAATTAAATAATATTCCAACATAACTACCTAATGGTCTGCTCTAGAAACAATTGGGCACGTAAATGTGTAATAAAATAAGGATTTTGTGTCCATCTCTGAAAAGACGACCAAACGAGAGCTCTGTCTGGCGAATTTGATCTCCCAAAGTACAAAATACAAAAATGAGTCCTAGTCAAGTCAATTATTATATTGAAATGATCCCAGTAGTGTAACATCGCTAGTGCAACTCCAAAAAGTGACCCTAGAGTATTACCTACACACAAATACTCTCTATCATTAGAAATTTTGTATTAGCATATGCTTACATATAATTCTAAACATTCTACGCAGCAAAACCATAAAACTGGATTGACTATCTCTTACTTAAGTACGTAAGGAAGGAAGTATGACGCAGAAATATAGGTGACTCGGTAATAAATACTGGATAAATCCCTTGCCTTGCCTTGGTCCCTCCTCACTACTGTTTAGCCTGAGAATATATAACAATAACGTGAGAGTCTTTACTGTACCTAACCATGCAAAATGTATGTGATGTCATACATATGATCCCGAAGAGTCTCGATAAATATTCAGGATTATGGTACTACTATTTGTACATACATACCTATACAGACTACAGAGCAGATACAATCTACACATTCACATGTTTACATACATACATACGTATGTAGAGATAAGTATGGAAAAATTAAATTCTGCATACCAATATGCTTAGGGATCCAATTCTGAATAACAAGGAAAATGCACGGATGCATACGTAATGCTCTTCCGTTTAGGTAGATTCATTTTTTACATGTGAATACATATTCTAGGAGAAATAGAGTGTAGTGTTCTGTACTGTGTACTGTTGTGTGTTAACCAAGTGGGAAGAAAAGTGGGGATGGTGAACCGTGGAAAAATTGTATTCATGCTCTGTTAGTCTGTTCTATTGGTTTCTACTTCAAAATCTATGGATATATTTACAGCATACGTACGCACTCAAGGAATATCCTTCTAAATATGTACAGACAGATGAGGAAGGGAGTATATAAACAAAATAACTTTGCATATCTGTACTACATATCATATACTGATATCTTAAAAAATGTAAATGATGTATGTACATATGTATTTACTATTTGTAAGCAAATCATATTAAAATACATACGTACATATGTACAGATATTATATGTACACATTCCTCGGTACACTATGATATAAGAATGTACATACAGATAGTAGATGGAGAAAAAGGATTAAAGAGTGAAAAAAATCGATATGGTATGTATAAGAGAAGAGGAAAAGTATATATAAGTATCTATATGTACGTATAAAAAGTATTAGAATATCTGCGTACATTATAACATTACTTGTCGTTACATAGAAGATGGTCTAGTCTGGGTACATAGAGTAATAAGAGTAAAATAAGTACGATAGTAGTAGTATGTTAGGTGAAAGTATGTTGTACATTTATAGAGAGTATGTAAGTATGTATGGATGTAATGGTGTCATCGTCCAACTGTATGGCAGCTTTCTCCTGCCATGGCTTCTCTGCATTGCTCTCAAGAGACTATAGTAATAGTTGATAGTACATACTATGTAGGATGTAGGAACCGAACTCATCACATCACACTACTTACTGTCTTGTCTTCTCGCCTTATCCCAATTCCTATGTACTTTAACGTTATTCCCTCTAGTTTGGCCATACAGCTGCACAATTCTACTTTACACACCTAAAATACCAGCAGAACTTATATAGACAGTTACTTTATATAAATATATAAATATTCTACTTAAGTATACCACTACCACCTAAAGCTAAGGTGAGAAAGTTATATGTACAATTTGCCCATATGTAGAAATATATGCTCTATATAAAAATATAGTTAACATTTCGACTTTGACTTCTCTCTGTTGGAAATGGCAGAATTGAAGTGTATATTATATTATAGAATGGATACGCTATATACATATGTAGTTATTGAGATGGAAACTGAGTGAGGGCAGTAGTGCAGTGGTTTGGAGTTTGGAATTGCAGGACAGGACATAGAGTCTTGTAAAGTAAGTATATAGAGCAGAATATGTATGTAGAGTCAAAGAAACCCATCAAGAATAAAATAGAGTTGAAATTCCCATTCTAATATCAACCTTTCTTTCCTTTTCAACATCTCTACGTGTAATAACATGGCACTACGTGAAATATCATTCTATTCTATTATATTCATACATTTTCTTTATAGGAGGCTGTGCTACATGCATGGTACATAGTAAATAAGTACCTACTACTGCGTAGTGTGACGTATGTATCTTTATACTATGTGACTGAGGAGTTTCTGTACATTGAACTTAATAGACAAGGTGTGTAGCACGGTAAGTAGAGTAGCCATGGCACCCATCCGGGGTAACGGTAGTGCAATACTATTTTTGCGGAAAAGGTTGCACC